>CM041809.1:17653424-17733424 GCA_023376895.1 Aspiorhynchus laticeps | reverse complement strand
GTTTCTTGAAGCATCTTGGAGACGTTGCCACAGTTCTTCTGGATTTAGTCTGTCTCAGTTTGTTCTTCTTAATGTCATTCCAGACAGACTGGATGATGATGAGATCAGATCTCAGTATGGAGCACTGACTGTTGTCAGACTCCTTGTGGAAACAAAAAAAACTCACTGGATTATGACAATTAATGGCAAAATGAACGTTTGAAAATGTAAAAATATATAATTAATTTTATTAAGCAATGATGCCTTAAAATGATCAAAAGTGACAGTAAACATTTAACACATTCTTCTTTTTGAACTTTCTAATTATCAAAGAAAGTTCTATAAGGAGCCGTGGGGAAAAATGTCAACAAAATATTGTCAAGACACTGACAGACTGTTACAAGAAACACCTACAAGAAATTATATCTGCCAAAGAGGCAAAATCTGCTGAATCTATTCGATTTATACAAAAATGTGAGTGGGAATGGAACTTGCCCATGCAAAACTGACCACCACAATGCTTGTGCTGCTATGTGTTAGATAAGGTGTTCTGGGTGAATGTTAGTGTGTTGCTATGAGGTTGCTACTGGCTGCTTACAGACACAAGAGATTCTACACTGGAAAATTTGTGCAGAGTGTATAATATCACATTAAAAAGCCTAAAGCTGTGGTGATTCTGCTATAATAAGAAGCTGGATCCAGACCTTTTGCTGGCACTGCACCAGTTCCATGAGGTTCTGCGCTCCTGGTGAAAGGGTGGTGCCCATCTCCTGCATCATGATCTGCACACGCTGAAGGTCAATGCCTGGATCTATACTCGGCCGACCTTGTCTGACCTTGAGCATCTCCTGTCCCACACCCACATGGGCGATAGCCACAGACGAGCGGCCACCGAGAGAGAGCAGCTGTACGGAGACACCACACTAGTCATGTTTACATGTACACATTTTTGTCATTCCAATTGAAAGATTCAGTGGACTGTTTACATGACACGTTATCTAATCTGAATGAAAACAAATAGCCTACAAAATATCAGGCGCGGCTTATCTATATGGGCAAAATATTCATCCACTGTTCCACAACATAGACCTCTATAAAAACTGAAAAATTTATAAATTGGAAATGTGTTCAGCATTCTGCAAAAAAATATTTTTCAGATGTTCTATACTATTTTAAGTCGTAAAGTAAGCAGTATATATTAAAATCCTGCGCATGGCTTTAGAAGGCATGTAGACATGATACTAAGTGGGGGAGACGGTGCCTGAGACCTCCCAAGCTCAACTCTGTGGTGAAAAGGGGAACTGCAGTGCACTCTAATTGAGAGCCATTTGGGCAGTTTTGCAACTGCCCCACTTATTTTCACGTTACCTAACGTGAACCTTACTCCAAGGCGATATCAATCCGCTTCAGCTGTGTCTGCATCACGTCAGTAACTAGTTGCCATGTCTGTTTTTTTCTATGTGGAGTAGTGGATCAAATTAACAAAGTATAAATCCTTTAGTTTCAAATGTGGTCACATGAATAGCCTTTACAGGTGCATCTCAATAAATTAGAATGTCGTGAAAAAATTATTTCAAAAAGTGAAACTTTCACATATTTTAGATTAATTACATGTAAAGTAAAACATTTAAAAATATTTTTTGTTTTAATTTTGATGATTAGAGCTTACAGCTCATGAAAGTAAAAAATCAGTATCCCAAAATATTAGAATAATTACATTTGAGTTTCAATAAATGACCATCCATACAGTATAAAGTCTGGGTATCTCTTGTTCTTTGAAACCACAATAATGGGGAAGACTGCTGACTTGGCAATGATCCAGAAGACGATCATTGACACCCTCCACAAAGAGGGTAAGTCACAGAAGGTCATTACTGAAAGGTGTGGCTGTTTACAGAGTGCTGTATCAAAGCATATTAAATGCAAAGTTGACTGGAAGGAAGAATTTGGGTAGGAAAAGGTGCACAAGCAACAGGGATGACTGCAAGCTTGAGAATACTGTCAAGCAAAGCTGATTCAAACACTTGGGAGAGCTTCACAAGGAGTGGACTGAAGCTGGAGTCAGTGCATCAAGAGTCACCATGCTCAGACTTCTTCAGGAAAAGGGCTACCAAGCTACTTCTGAACCAGAGACAACGTCAGAAGCATCTTACCTGGGCTGTGGAGAAAAAGAACTGGACTGTTGCTCAGTGGTCCAAAAGTCCTCTTTTCAGATGAAAGTAAATTTTGCATTTCATTTGGAAATCATGGTCCCAGAGTCTGGAGGAAGAGTGGAGAGGCACAGAATCCATGTTGCTTGAAGTCCAGTGTGAAGTTTCCACAGTCAGTGATGATTTGGGCTGCCATGTCATCTGCTGGTGCTGGTCCACTGTGTTTTCTGAAGTCCACAGCCAATGCGGTCATCTACCAGGAAATTTTAGAGCACTTCATGCTTCCTTCTGCTGACAAGCTTTATGGAGATGCTGATTTCATTTTCCAGCAGGACTTGGCACCTGCCCACGCTGCCAAAGGTACCAAAAGCTGGTTCAATGACCATGGTGTTACTGTGCTTGATTGGCCAGCAAACTCGCCTGACCTGAACCCCATAGAGAATCTATGGGGTATTGTCAAGAGGAAGATGAGAGACACCAGACCCAACAATGCAGATGAGCTGAAGGCCGCTGTCAAAGAAACCTGGGCTTCCATACCACCTCAGCAGTGCCACAAACTGATCACCTCCATGCCTCGCCGAACTGAGGCAGTAATTAAAGCAAAAGGAGCCCCTACCAAATATTGAGTACATATACAGTAAACGAACATACTTTCCAGAAGGCCACCAATTCACTAAAAATGATTTTTTTATTGGTCTTATGAAGTATTCTAATTTGTTGAGATAGTGAATTGGTGGGTTTTTGTTAAATGTGAGCCTAAATCATCACAATTAAAAGAACCAAAGACTTAAACTTCAGTCTGTGTGCATTGAATTTATTTAATACACAAGTTACACAATTTGAGTTGAATTACTGAAATAAATGAACTTTTCAATGACATTCCAATTTATCGAGATGAACCTGTATATAGTTCTATTGTGTTTGTTTTATTATTATTCTGAGAATAGACATATGATCGTCTTTCCTCACCCGAATTGCTCCACAACTTGTAACATTCTAAATCAACATTTGGAGGTGATAAATACTATTAAGGCATTACAACATTAGCGCGCCACCCACAGGATAACGCAAGGGACATCTCTGCCAAAATTTTGTCCGCATGTGTTCAGAGATTATAATATAACATTTTTACTAAATGTTTTTCATATATTAGTGCTACGACCTAGAATCTGCCCCACCTAAATTTACGGTCAGGAGCCGCTACTGCTTCAAATCACCAGAGGAAAAAACGCCCACGTTTTTTGTGTTAATATTTTTAATAGCTGCTTGTGCTTGTTTAGAATAAACAGACAAATATTTGAATCCCTTGCGTTCATTTGTGCGCTCAGTCATGTGGCCAGAACACATATTCATAGAAATTGTCCGTCTTCTATCGTCCCACACACAGAACCAAATGTATTTCTCGTTTGCACTTTATAATAACCAAGTTGCACATATATATCCATCAGATAAAATAGTAAACAATATAGCTTGATCTCAGCCAGGTGATCCACTCATCATATCGCCATAATTTCTTAATGTTATAATGTTAATAACAGTGCCCTCTTTGTAATGCAGCTCTGAAATTAATTGTATTGCGATTCTAAAAAGATGTACTGTACGTAAATAGAATAAACGATTTCTTACCAAGAGTTGCTGAACTTAAAGGAGTGTTGCTTGATGAACATGGAGAGTGATCGCAACGAGCTGTATCACAAATAACATTTCCAAGCGTGTAATCGTACATCATTCATGGCTTGAGCACTTATAAATTCAAGCAGATTGGAAATTATGAATCTGTAATAAATAAATAAATGACAAAGGCAAATTTTGTTCAAGTTGTTTATTTTCATTCAGCTATACTGTCACCATTGTGTTGTTTCTAAGCTCAAAAGCTTAAATTGCGCTTCATTTCAGATCCGTTTTCCACTCCGGTCATGAGAGCAGATATGGCAGTTCTAATTCCATTCTAATGTGTTTATAACCGTTTAATTTAAATGTTAACTTCTACCTCCACTATTTCCCAGTCTCTATAGTGTATGTGTCCCCGAATTCCAGAATGCCCCAAAGTAATCGGTTTAACGCGTTTACATGGCAGGATTTTAATTTTGTTCGGTTTATAGAAAGGTTTATCCCACCTCTTTCAAACCGATTACAATTTCATTTGGTTTGGGCATTTTTATTCCGATTGAGGTGTTTACATGGAGCATTTTCATTCGGACTGGACTTTTAAACCGATTACAATGCTCCATGTAAACGCACCTATTGATAGTTTTCAGTCACGTGACCGGCTCGAAGACTTGGAGGGCAAAACATCCATAGAACTGCGGCACAAGCCTGTCAATTTTTCATCCGTTTCCCAGCCGCAAATATTTTGATCACCTCTCAAAAGAATAAAACAAAGGTATTTCTGAACAAAATGCAAGTTTTGGCCATTTGCAATCCATATTAAGCACCCGCGGCAATATTTCAATCATAAACAGTGCATTAAAACGTTGTAAAAACAATTAAAGTGCCTTAATATATTTAAAACAGTCATACTAAAAGATCAAATTCAGTAATCACCACATTAATGATGCATAGTTTACACAGGCAAGCAGATGAGGCCGGGATATGAACGCAATCCGCTTAACGGTTCAGTGTGTTCATTCTAATGGTTTTCTATGGGAAGCCATTTAATGTGAAACTTTGCACATTGCGTTTATATTCTGGCTTCATCTTCTTGACTGTACAAAATATACATCATCAATAAGGTGTCCACTGAATCTCGCCTTTTAATATCTGCGTTTTACTACATTATTACTTGATGCAATCTGCGTAAAAATAGCTGGTGGTCAGTGGAGCAAAGCTTCGTTTTGCCCTTCAGGTGGGCGTTCCTATAAGGGTGTGACGTCACGTGAAAACTATCAATTGATGCTCAGCTGACAGAGATCAGTTTGTGTTTGTGATGAGAGCCTGGATATTACTTAAAGCTTTCCTTACCTTCACCTCACAGGATGCAACAGGGTTTTCCAGCACCATATGATTCCTGTAGAAATGCATCTTATCTTCAGAACTGACCAAAAACAAAAAGCAAAAAAATAAGTCATCATAAATACTCTATAATCTTGTAATATAATAAATATTTCACTAATTCAACATAATACTGAGCTGAATCTATAAACAGACCAATATATTTATTCAAAAATTAATAGTAATCTGTTGTTTATTTAGTAATAATACATTTTTATTTTGCCTTTTCAAAGCTACAAATTAATGCACATTATATAAAAAGTAATATAGAACTCATAAAAATGTCAAAATGTTTATTTTTGTTTGACCAGCAATGGCTTACTTAGTTTGAATGGGATTAACACTTTTAAATGGACAAATAAACATCTCTTTTTTGTTGTTGCCTGAATAGGATCATTCGGTGATGTTATGTGTATATATATATATATATATATATTTTTTTTTTTTTTTTTTTTTGTTTAAAAGGTTATTTAACAATTTTTAATAATTCTGTGCATATAAATAACTAAAAATGGCCATAAAAAAACTTTCAAAACCCCTTTACAATTATAATCAATATTAGTAATAAAATGTTAAAGAAATTAGGGATTTGTATA
Organism: Aspiorhynchus laticeps; assembly: GCA_023376895.1. Lineage (NCBI taxonomy): Eukaryota > Metazoa > Chordata > Actinopteri > Cypriniformes > Cyprinidae > Aspiorhynchus > Aspiorhynchus laticeps. The sequence goes on along the minus strand of CM041809.1, from coordinate 17,727,708 downwards.
ATATGAATCCTTAGATATTTATTACTTTACATATTTACTATATTACCAAAAATGTAGCTTTTAAAATCAGCATTTGAAAGATAATTTCAAATAAGATAAATCTTAAGAATAAGATTTAATTTCTTTTTATTATTGACACAAAAATAAATTAAGTAAAATAATATAAATTCTGTGACTATTATTTTGTATGTTAAGCCATTATATTGTTAAAAGCTAAACTGTTTAATATATACACATATATATATACACACACACACACATATATATATATACATATGTGTTATCTCCCTTGAAGTAAGTAAAAAGCTATCAGTGAAAACAAAAATACCCATCAGTGTGTGATCTTTGAACTTCCTCTCCACGGCAGGTGCCACAGTATTCTCCAGACAGTGAGTACACTTCAATAGTGCGGGCTTCACTGACGATCTGAAGACTGCTGATCACAGATGCAGAGTTAGGTGTGCACAGAAGTGTGATAACACATGGCAAGCCCTCCTCGGCTCTCTCCAGACAGACAGGGTCACACCTGTGAAAAAAATATGTGCAAATATATGAATAACAAGTCACCTGACACTTCATATTCAGATTTTAAGGTGGCTTAATTAAGATTATTAAAATGTGGCTTAATTCAAATTATTTTTTATTATTTTATTGTAAAATTGCATGGATTAATAGCATATTAAAAGAACAGCTCACCCAAAAATTAAACTTTGAAGAAAATGTACCTGTCATCATGACATCCAAGATGTAGATGAGTTTGTTTCTTTAGTGGAAAGAAAGATTTGGAAAAATTTAGTATTACATCACTTGCTCACCAATGGATCACATGGACTGGAGTCGTGTGGATTTTTGTGATGTTTGATCAGCTGTCTGAACTCTCATTCTGACGGCACCCATTCACTGTAGTGGATCCATTGGTGAGCAAGTGATGTAATGCTAAATCTCTACGTCTGGTCCGATGAGGTCACAGAATTGAGTACATTTTCAGCAAGTTTGTGGGTAAACTATATCCTTTTAATAATACGTATTTTTAAATAACTTATTAGGTTGGTTTTATAGCTTCCAGCATCAATCAAAACGGACTCACCTGTCATGTTCAAACCTGCAGTCATCGCTTGGACTGTTGTCTTGTGTTGTGGTGAGAACATCAGACAGCTGTTTCTGTGAAGAGCACAGCCATGCGCTGCGTGCAGAGATCACAGCATCTCCACTCGAGGACATGCTGATAAATGAGCTTTCACTGCCAGCCAAAAAAACATTCACACTCCAGCCGCGAAGTGCGCTGGATTAAACAGTTTGTTCTAACACAGTTACGGTCAGTTACATTATATACCGTACACTAAAATCGAACCATTTCAGTTTCGTCGCTCCTTAAATTTGCTGTGCGAGGAGTTAAAATACATATTAACGTTAGCTGTAAGGTTCAAAACAAAAACACTCCATAAGCGCACTGTTATTCGCTTAATAAAAGCAATTATACAGTCTTTATATAAACATAACTCAATCTAACAACGTCCATTCACATCAACACTATCACATGCTGAATAAACAGCGACGGCAGCTGCTCCAGGACCCACAGAGACACCCATGCATACGCCTGAGTAAAATACTAACGAATAATACGTGATTCCTTCACTCATCTCATTTACACTTTTGAGAGTGAGAGAGAAAATGAATGAATGAATGAGTGAATGAATAAATTAATGAATGAATGAATGAATGAATGAATGAAAAAAGTATAGTCTTCCAGTAGCTTTAGGTAACAATAAACTACTTGATCATAAGACAAGTCTCACTGCCTCTGAAGCTCTTATAGAAACAGAAACAAACAAACACATTTTTGTCCAGACAATAGTAAAGTTGGCAAGATATTTGTTGTTGGAAAGAAAATGAATGCAACGGTTAATTTAAATGTTGTTGTTGTAAGACGAAAGAGGTATGACTGTGGATGTGGATCTATGGCAATTTTAACAAGCTATAAAAATGTATCTGTGGCGTATATTGAGCTAAACTTCACATACACACTCTGGATATCTGTTTTTCACTGTTTTGCCCTGTAAAAATTAAATAAAGATTGGAAAGATGGATTAAAATGTTACATTTGTGACCCTGCAGCACAAAACCAGTCTTAAGTCACTGGGGTATATTTGTAGTAATAGCCAAAAATACATGTATGGTTCAAAATTATTGATTTTTGTTTTATGCCAAAAATCATTAGGACATTAAGTACAGATCATGTTCCATGAAGATATTTTGAAAATTTCGTACTGTAAATATATCAAAACTTTATTTATGATTAGTAATATGCATTGCTAAGAACTTCATTTGGATAACTTTAAAGGCGATTTTCTCAATATTAAGATTTTTTTGCACCCTCAGATTCCAGATTTTCAAATAGTTGTATCTCGGCAAAATATTGTCCTATCCTAACAAACCATACATCAATGGAAAGCTTATTTATTCTGTTTTCAGATGATATATAAATCTAAATTTAATCTAAACTTATGACTGGTTTTGTGGTCCAGGGTCACATTTGTTCCTTTCAGCCTACATGAATGCGGCTCTGAGCGCCCCCTGGAGGAATAAACAGTTTGTGTCATTGTGATTATACTCATCCCCAATATAATACACAATAACATTAGAACAAGCACAAGAACATGTGGGTACTGTAAAATAAATAAAGATAATTAAATAAGTAAAAACAAATCAATAAATCATACAGTCATATAATCATTTTACAATCATAAAAGTTACAACTAATTTATGAATTTTTCTATAAGATTGGAGGTTTTTAAAGATTTTCTATTGGAGGAGATTCTTTTAAGTGATGAGAAAAGTAAAAGTATCAGAAGCAAATATTTTACAATTCGGTTTAAAGTTAAGGCTATCCACAATACTATCAGGTGCAATAGGCCTTTATTAGGCCAAAGTCATTTTAATTAATTATTTAGCTTTGTGTCTTAGTTTTCATAGATTGAGTTGAACTTTTTGAGCAGTAGCTTAACACTACTTTACCCGTTTAATCCTACTTTTTTCCCAGACATGAAAATATCCAAATGATGTGTCATTAGTAACTCTTTGAAATATTTTTTTTTTTTTAATTTTTTGGAAAAGTGTGAAAAATTTTGTTTTATGGTCGGTCACAATTGTGACCGGTGGGATAAGGTGAGTATGGGATTAACATATTTCTGCAGTCATAAAAATTGTTATACAGTCATGGCCAAAAATATCGACACCCTTGGTAAATATGATCTAAGAAGGCTGTGAAAATTAATCTGCATTGTTAATCCTTTTGATCTTTTATTTAAAAAAAAAATAAATAAAAAAATCTAACCTTTCATTGGATAATAAGAATTTAAAATGGGGGGAAATATCATTATGAAATAAAGGTTTTCCTCAAATACACGTTGGACACAATTATTGGCACCCCAATAAATTCTTATGAGTAAAATATCTCTGAAGTATATTCACAATTTTGAAAACTCCAGGGTGATTATGAACATGAAATTATCCAGCCATGGCTTCCTGTTTCACAGAAATATATATAGGAGGGAAAACAAAGCCCAAATTCCCTTAATCATCCATCACAATGAGAAAAACCAAAGAATATATTTCTGATGTGCAGCAAAAGATAATTGAGCTTCACAAATTAGTGAAGTGGCTTTAAGAAAAAAAGCTAGAGCAGTAAAAATACCCATTTCCACCATCATGGAAATAATTAAGAATTTCCAATCAACATAAAATATTACGAAACTGCCTGGAAGAGGACGTGTGTCTATATCGTCCTAATGCACGGTGAAGAGGAGAGTTTGAGTGGCTAAAGACTCTCCAAGGACCACAGCTGGAGAATTGCAGAAAATAGTTGAGTCTCGGGGTCAGAGAACCTTCAAAAAAAAAAAATTGTCAAATTGATTCTGGATGAAGGAATGGTCTCTGATCTCTTGTCAGGTGTTCTCTAACCTCATCAGGCATAGGAGAAAATTTAGAGCTGTTAAACTGGCAAATGGACGTTTCAAAAAGTTTTGAATAAAAGGGTGCCGTTAATTGTGGCCAATGTGTATTAGAGAAAAACATTTCATAATGATATTTCCCCCCATTTTATATTCTTATTATCCAATGAAAGGTTAGATTTGTGATTTTTTTAAAATAAGATCAAAAGGATTAACAATGCAGATTAATTTTCACAGCCTTCTTTGATCACATTTACCAAGGGTGCTGATATTTTTGGCCATGAATGTATATCTTAGCTCAGCTATTTTAAACTGTTTGATCACATTCTAGGGTTACTATTATGCATAAAAAACCTTATGCAACATTGATAGGTAAACAGAGATAAAAGACAAAATAAATATCAACCATCAGAGCATTTCAAAATGTTTACTTTTTTGTAAAATATAACATCAATTTTTTATATTAGTGCTACCAGTATTACAAGACCAATATTGTAAAATTTTTGTAACATTTGAATTTTTAATTTAGTGCAATATTTTGTCAATGCAACATTTTAATGCAGTTTTCACTAACAACCGCCATTGGATTTATATTGTTAACCTAAGATCACCGTTATCGCACCAGTCACTATTGTGACCATTAACATGTTTACTCATTCTATCACCACATTTAACAAAATTGAATATGTGAATTCATATGTAACCCTCCCCAGACCTTACAAGTAATGGGGAAGATGTAAAAGGGCAACAACCACACAGTGTGTTTCCTTGCAACCACCACAAAGTTTATTGTACACAAAAGCTAATTAGTAGTGGCAAAGAAACAAAAATAAATAAAAGTTAAACCCACTACAGACCATAGGGTTCCACAATCATATAGAATGGCAATTCCTCTGTGAAAAATAATATACACTCAATCACAGCACAACACCAAATGTCACTATGCGTGTCAAAACCCAACACTCACTTAACTCAAACCACTACAAATTGCTCCCCCTCACCTTAACAGAGTTAACCATGTATAAGAAAATGGGAACCCCAATGTTGTTTGTTGGTCTAAACAAAACAAAAACAAAACATAAAAACTCACAATAAATTCAAGCCACTTCATCACAATGTAACATTTAAAGTCATATCTTGAGACCCAATATAAAGCCACCAATATTTTCAATAAAAGTAAACTGCAATCATACATCATCTGTAAAAACAAAGAAAATACAATTCATGATTGCCCCTTTAGAATAAAAAACAATAACATAACTTAGAATCACAAAGTAGAAAAGCTTAAAAACTAATTTCAAATACTCCAATCATTCAATTAAAATCAGTACCCGTGTTACTGAATAACTCTACTCAATTCTCTGAGGCACCCATCAGTATATCTCCAGTAAGCACACTAAAAAAATAAACAAACAAACAAACACATTAAAACTAAACACTAACTATAACCATGAGAGTCACAACCCTTTCCTCCACAATTTACTTCCATACTGCTCACAAGGCAACTACAGGTACACCTCAATAAATTAGTATGTCGTGAAAAAGTTAATTTTTTCTTGTAACTTATTTCAAAAAGTGAAACTTTCATATATTTTAGATTCATTACATGTAAAGTAAAACATTTCAAATGTTTATTTTTTCTTTTAATTTTGATAATTAGAGCTTACAGCTCATGAAAGTCAAATCAGTATCTCAAAATATTAGAATATTTACATTTGAGTTTCAATAAATGGCCATCCATACAGTATAAATTCTGGGTATCTCTTGTTCTTTGAAACCACAATAATGGAGAAGACTGCTGACTTGGCAATGATCCAGAAGATGAACATTGACACCCTCCACAAAGAGGGTAAGTCACAGAGGGTCATTACTAAAAGGTGTGGCTGTTTACAGAGTGCTGTATTAAAGCACATTAAATGCAAAGTTGACTGGAAGGAAGAATTTGGGTAGGAAAAGGTGCACAAGCAACAGGGATGACCGCAAGCTAGAGAATACAGTCAAGCAAAGCTGATTCAAACACTTGTGAGAGCTTCACAAGGAGTGGACTGAAGCTGGAGTCAGTGCATCAAGAGTCACCACGCTCAGACGTCTTCAGGAAAAGAGCTACCAAGCCACTTCTGAACCAGAGACAACGTCAGAAGCATCTTACCTGGGCTGTGGAGAAAAAGAACTCAGTGGTCCAAAGTCCTCTTTTCAGATGAAAGTAAATTTTGCATTTAATTTGGAAATCAAGGTCCCAGAGTCTGGAGGAAGAATGGAGAGGCACAGAATCCATGTTGCTTGAAGTCCAGTGTGAAGTTTCCACAGTCAGTGATGATTTGGGCTGCCACGTCATCTGCTGGTGTTGGTCCACTGTGTTTTCTGAAGTCCACAGTCAACGCAGCCATCTACCAGGAAATTTTAGAGCACTTCATGCTTCCTTCTGCTGACAAGCTTTATGGAGATGCTGATTTCGTTTTTCAGCAAGATGTGACACCTGCCCACACTGCCAAATGTACCAAAAGCTGGTTCAATGACCATGGTGTTACTGTGCTTGATTGGCCAGCAAACTCGCCTGACCTGAACCCCATAGAGAATATATGAGGTATTGTCAAGAGGAAGATGAGAGACCAGACCCAACAATGCAGATGAGCTGTAGGCCACTGTCAAAGAAACCTGGGCTTCCATACCACCTCAGCAGTGCCACAAACTGTTCACCTCCATGCCACGCCGAATTGAGGCAGTAATTAAAGCAAAAGGAACCCCTACCAAGTATTGAGTACATATACAGTAAATTAACATACTTTCCAGAAGGCCAACAATTCACTAAAAATTATTTTTTTCTATTGGTCTTATGAAGTATTCTAATTTGTTGAGATTGTGAATTGGTGGGTTTTTGTTAAATGTGAGCCTAAATCATCACAATTAAAAGAACCAAAGACTTAAACTACTTCAGTCTGTGTGCATTGAATTTATTTAATACACGAGTTTCACAATTTGAGTTGAATTACTGAAATAAATGAACTTTTTCATGACATTCTAATTTACTGAGATGCACCTGTAGTCGTTTCAGCTATCACAGCCTTGAAACATGCCACACAGCTTCTCCTGCTTAGCACATGGTACCACAAAGAGGAAGGCCAAAAAGTTTGATTTCCTCTTTATAGTACCTAGACTCATGGGGTTGTAGTCCAACTCATTTGTAGTCCTAAACAAGCCTAATATAGAGTCACTACCAATACTACCTCCACCCCATTACAATACACCCCCCTCCCCCCTTAATTTAAATCGACGTCCCGTCGATCAAATTTCTATGACCATGGTCGAAAAAACAAGGTATTTGTACTATTGGTGAGCTCTGTCATCGGGAGAGAGATATAAACATTTGGCTGGACTTCTCTACACACTGCTGACTGAGGAAGATGATGTAGATTTATATGCTGTCCCGCTGTGGACCGTGTTGTCCGTCTTACTGGGTCCACCTGTCGCTGCACAGGCTGTTCCTGTTGTCGACTTACTGGGTCCACCTGTCGCTGCACAGGCGGTTCCTGTTGTTGACATGGCGGTAAAGTCAACTCATCAGGATCACCTTCTTCTGCTGGAAGTGACATGCATAACTCATTCTCTGCAGGCATGCCAGGTTCACCTGACACCATGACTATCATATCATCAAGGGAAGTCGTGGCCTAATGGTTAGAGAGTCAGACTTGTAATCCAAAGGTTGCGGGTTCGAATCGCAGGTCTGGCAGGGATTGAAGGTGGGGATTGTGAATGAACAGCACTCTCTCCACCTTCAATACCATGACTGAGGTGCCCTTGAGCAATGGCCTCCCACTGCTCCGGGTGCGTGTTCACAGTGTGTGTGTTCACTACTCACTGCTGTGTGTGTGCACTTGAATGGGTTAAATGCAGAGGACCAATTTCGAGTATGGGTCAACATACTTGACAATACATCACATTTTTTTATCCCTTCTCCACTCCTCGGGATCCTTACTCAAAGGGAATAGTCCCAGACTTTCTATTTGACCATCTGATGGGACATAAACCGGTCGCAACTCACTACGGTGTATGTGTCTCACTTTTCCACCATCAACTGGAACAATAGAATATACAGACCCTTGACCTATAGGACATCGAACAATTCGGTAAGTGGTTGGGTCCCAGGCATCCTGGATTTTCCTTCTGCCTTTATGGGCATGTACTCTTTGATATACCAGCTGGCCTTCCCTTAAGGACATCGGTGACACCTTAGCATCATTTACATGGGCACGCTGAGCTGCAGCCTTCTGAATACGGGCTCGGGCATTATTAAAAATCCTTTCCAAATTATCTCGGTGGTCAGCCATCCAGTCCACATTCGTTGGACCATAGTCATCCAGTCCTAACATAAAATCTACTGGTAAGTGTGGTTCTTATCCGAACATCAGAACATACGGACAATAGCCTGTAGACTGGTGCTCTGTGGTATTATATGCAAAAACCACCTGTGACGAGTAAGATAGCCAATCTCTTTTTTTCCAGCAGGGAGTGTGCGCAGCAGGTCATGCATCGTTCTATTGAACCGCTCACACTGCCCATTCCCTTGCGGCCGATAAGGTGTAGTAGGAGTCTTTGCGATACCATAAATTTCACAGCGTACTTGAATCAAGCGGCTCTCAAAACACCTTCCCTGATCTGAATGTAACTGTCGTGGGACACCGAACAAATAAAACCATCGTTTCACTAATACCCTGGCCACTGTTTTAGCCGTCTGATCTTTAGTAGGGATTGCCAGGGTAAATTTCGAAAACACATCTGTCATGATTAATACATTTTCCATTCCACTAGATGACGGTTCCAATAATGTACATTATTGTACAGCGCTGACATTTCCTACACCAGTCCTCAACATACCTATACATTCCTGGCCAATAACAACGTGTCCTTACTAGGGGTTGAACGACGACTTATTTTTTTAAAGTCGACTTTTATGTGATGAAAGTTGAGTCGAAGTCGACTAGTCGCTGATGACGTCATTAATGCACAAATAAGTCTGGAGCTGAGACAAACACCTTGTGCACAGCTGGCATATGACACCGCACTGCCCACATGGCTATTGCTCCTATAACAGCTTATTTTTATCAGTTCTTTCATCTTTGGGTCATTATATTTCTCACAGATTTCTGCTCGTTCTAAATCAGATACAGATAAGTAGCACAGTAAAGATTACACTCATATAAATGCATTAGTGAGAGCGATTGCGTGTGTGAATTAATTCTACCTGGCAGCGTCTCTCTCTACTAGTAGGGAAGCTGTGGGATTTAGTTAAGAAATAGAAACTGAAAAGTTCAAGCATATAAGCTATTTTATTGAGAAACCACAGAACAGTGTTGACAATACATTTCCGCACAGAATGATTCTGTGCGCGTGATCTGCGCGTGATGTACGCACTACTGTCTATAGCCTATGTGTGTGCGGTACAGAGCAGCAGCGCATTAGATTAGAACGTGATTAACTGACCTGTACAATAAGCAGTTTAAAACGTACATTCTCCCGTTCAATTTCGAGCATCCAGTAATAAGATCACACATGTCTTGTGGAGATCTTTCAGAGTATGCATTTATTTGTCATTTTAACTGTTTGGAAACGGAGCATATGGAAGACCTTCACATGTTTCTTATCCTGTTGCACCCTCTATAGCAGGGGTTTTCAACCTTTTAGGACATGCGCCCCCCCAAGTTTGTCTAATTTCACTCGCGTACTGTTTACGTTCACTTGAAACAACCGACTGCGAACTAGCTTACGAGGATACTCCTCAAGACAGCCACTGGTATTCACCTGCTGTCTCAGAAGGCTATCTGTTTGTGCGGCAGAAACGCTCTGTCACAGCACGTGAGTACCGCGTTGAGATGTCTTGGGCTTAAATGGTTTAAAATTACTTTGTTTAAATTGACAAGACTTAAAACACGTGAGAATTAAAAACTTTCTTGAGGAAGCAGCACTGGCCTGATCGTTAAGATAGTTTTGGGGGGCTGAAACCCACCTAAAAAGGGTTTAGAACCACCCCTGCCTGGTATAGCGTGCGTAATTATACTGAAACATAAATATATAACCAGTTTACCTGATTCAATGTGATGGCTGAGCCTGTTTCGGAGATAACATGCCAATCCGTGGTTGGATTTCCGACACGACTAACCGTAAATCATTTTACACCATTCTCACTGTCGCCTAACAGCGGGAGTCAGATTGCCCCCTAGCGGATGGCTTAAGATTTGAAAGCTCGTATTCATAAATCTTCAAGGCAATGTCTCTGAATTAATTGATGCTCGCGCCCCCCTTGACAGGTGCTGGCGCCCCACAGGTTGAAAACCCCTGCTCTATAGGACCAGCGACTAGTCGACGTCATGCTTAAAGCGTCGCGGCCAAGCATTAAAGTCGACTAGTCGATTAGTCGGTGCAAACCCTAGTCCTTACTAACCTTGCAGTTCGCTCCATTCCTTGATGACCATGGTCATCATGAAGGCAGGTAAGAACCTCCTCTCTAAGGGCAGATGGTAACACTACCTGTCAGATTTCCTTATGACCCTCGTGGCCAAAATTGTCAGTAAAAAACACCATCTACCTTCTCAAACTTCTCCCACTGACGAACTAGCTCCAAGACCTCTAGTTGTTCGAGAGAGCGTTCTTGAGATGTTGGTGGCTGCTTACGGTCCCAGTATACCATGGACCTTCCTATGACAGAATCAGCTTGCAACACACCCAAATGCAACACACCCAAATGTTCCTTCAATGGTCTAGGAAAGACAGATACACTATTAACCCTGGAGACCTGACCCTGATCAGTAACCAAAGTGGTGGAGCTTTGTCTAGACAAAGCATCAGCATTGCCATTATTGCGTCCAGGCTTGTATTTGATATCTAAATCAAACTCTGCAAGCGGATTTACCCACCTTTGTTCCAGTGCCCCCAGCTTTGCTGTCTGCAAATGACTAAGAGGGTTGTTATCAGTATATACTGTACATTTATTGCCCAGCAGATACTCTCGAAATTTTTCAGCTATGGCCCATTTTAGAGCCACAAATTCCAACTTCATTGAACTATAGTTTCACATATTGCGTTCTGCTGGCCTCAACCCTCGACTTGCATAAGCAACTGGTCGACATTTGCCCTTGTGCTCCTGCGACAAAACAGCACCCAAACCTTGAAAACTTGCATCTATCACCAAGATGAACGGCTTGCTGAAATCAGCATAGAAATCAAGCACAGGGGCACTGGTCAAAGCTACCTTAAGTGTCTGAAACGCATTCTCACAGGCTTCCACCCACTTATCCCCCAAATCAACCTTTGGCCGCTTGGTTTTCTGAACCCGAATGACTTCTGCTACTAAAGCATTTAACGGCTCAGCAATACGTGAAAACCTTTTTACAAATCGTAGATAACTAGCAAACCCTAAGAAGGACCCAAGTTCTTGAAGAGTCTGTGGCCATCTCCAATTTGCCACTGCAGCTATCTTATCCGGATCAGTACTCACTCCTGCAGCTGAAACGACATGTCCCAAATAACATACTTCTGGGCAAAAAAAACAACATTTACTGAGCTTAACTTTGAGATTTTGCTGCCTTAAACGACTCCGTACTAGTTCCAGTCACTGTAGATGCTGTTCTACTGTTGTTGAAAATATGATCACATCATCAAGATAAAGCAGTATAGGCTGAAAACTTTTGTCACCAAAATTTCGCTAGATGAGCTGTTGAAAAGTGCTTGGCCCATTGCAAAACCCAAAAGGCATACGAAGAAATTCAAAGAGCCCAAAAGGAGTACAAAAGGCAGTCTTAGAACAGTCGGCTTCAGCCACTGGGACTTGATTGTATCTACTTGCTAAGTCCAATGTAGAAAACCATCTTGCCCCAGTCAATGCATCTAGGGACTCCTCAATCCTGGGAAGCAGATAAGCATCCTTCCTAGTTCTTGCATTTAGCTGTCGAAAATCTACACACATTCTCAAGGAACCATCCTTTTTCTTCACCAGCACAATCGGAGATCAATATGGGCTACAGCTCTCCCGAATGACCGGACTCTCCAACAGCTGCTTAATATGGGCTTTCACAGCCTCTGACTAGGTGGAATTCTGCGATGGCAGTAGTGCAGCCCAAATCACCATCATCCTTTCAAAAACATCCTGATATTTATGCAAAAGATGTTTAACCACTTCCCTTTCTGCCTCTGGAAGCCCCAGTAATTCAACCTTTTCTAGCTCACGGTGGTTTGAAACAGAAGCTGACATCTGGCAATGAATAACTATTTCACTGAGATTACCTTGCATATTTTTCTTAAACAAAATTTATTGGTCAGATTTATTAACCATCTCAACACTAATCAAACTACCCAACTTTGCTTTTGCAGGTAAATATACAGTTTCTGTGCTAACATTAACCACAGGTACACCAATTGTATCTTGGGAGGATTGTAACAATGCAGGGGAAATCAGAACTCCTGCAGGTAATCCGCCACTACCATCACCACCCAGGGGTTCCAATAAAGTGGCTATGTTTGAAACAGTCTTAGGGCAGTAAGCTGTAACTAACCTCATTGTTCCAGTTGGAATCTGCACAGGATGCTTAGCTTGCACTCTCACCTGGCCAATATAACCAGGACAAGAAGGATCACTGGTTCTCTGGCACTGCAACAATGCATCCTTCCAACCCGGTTCTGCTTGTTTAACCTGTAGGACTGAAAATAAGGCTGAACCATGTTCTTCAAACAAATCCTTATAACACTGCCCTATTATATTCATACCCAACAGACCAGGGACCAGTTCTTTCTTTTTAAACATGTCAATGTTTTCAGGGTCTTTCACAACCAAGACACCCTGTTTAGGTAGAATTTGTCCCAACACATTAACCTCAATTTCAAAATATCCCACATAGGGGATGATCAAACCATTCGCAGCTCTCAGCTGAAGCCAGCCACAATTTTTCAAAGCGTCTGGTGCTAGTTGTCGAAAATATTGGTAAAAAAAAAAAAAAAAAAGACTGTTATAGTGGTCACCATTGAGCCAGTATCCAGCAAACATAAAACCGGAACACCCCCCATTTGAATCGTAACTGTGGGACATTCGCCAATAAGACGCTGTACCACCATAGGACAGACAAGTCTGGAGGCATTTAAACCCTCACTGCCTACTTAAGTTCCCTGACTAGTAACCACCGGGGAGGCAAGTTGATCTATCTCCTCTACAGGGGTCTCCCTCGTTGTCCCTCTAGCTGGCCTAGAGCCAGACTCAACAGGCCATTCGAGGAGCATTTGGCCTTGTCAAAGGGACAGAGTGTTCATTACTTGAGGGTTTAAGATCATCAAGACGCTTAGTAATCTCATCAATTTGAGCTTGCTGTTGCTTTAACAACTCCTTAATTTCCCTTAATTCAGTAGACTCATTATGCATAGGTGATTCAATTGCTCTACCCTGAGTAGCATTACACCATAACTGGGCAGCAGGGGGAATAACTTCTCTCTCTTGCCTTCCTCATTCTATCTTATAGCTTCACTTCGAACATCAAGTTAAGTACAGTGTGGAGTTTGTCTTACAAAACGTTTAAGTTTGCATTTAAGAGCTACATCATTAACCTGCTCCACAAACTGATCACGGAGAACTTGGTCAGCATTCGGGACACCACCAGGACTACTTGCAAGAATAGAGTCCATCAAGGACATAAGTGCATGAGAGAATTCAATAAGTGATTCACCCTCTTTGTTTTCGATCATAAAACCCCTCCTGCACAAATGTTTGTTTTGCACCATACATGCTTAAGACCTTAAAGATGAGTTCAGGAGTTTGTCGTTCAGCTGTTGGTCGGAGTTTAATCTCCACTCTGGCTTCCCCTCCCAAATGATCTAACAGAAATACTACCCTTTCTTGTACAGTCCAACTGCCATCCCCAATGCAGGCTTCAGCCTCCTCAATCCAGTCCTCAATGCTCAAAGTAGAGTCCAAGTCCCCACAGAACCATCGACACTCCGCTCCCGAGGAACATTCATCACTCTAGTGAAAGGCACAGAAGGAGGAGCACTAATGCTGGACACAGGTGGGTTAAGCGAGTCACGGCTGGATGCAGAACGGTCTTGCATTAATTGTTCATCTGCAGCCTGTAGATTACGTATCTGTTCCCGCAACTCTGTCAACCCCTGCTCCGTAGTTACAGTGTTTTCTTCTTGCACGACTGCCATTTACTTATACAAATATCTTTTAAATACCTACACAAAAATGGTGGCTATTAGTATAGAAGAACAAATAACTCAAATAAAAACAAGGTCCACATTAACACACTGCAGTGCTGCCCCACATCAAATCATCCTGCTGACTACGCCATTTGTAAAATAAGGGCAACAACCACAGTGTGTTTCCTTGCAACCACCACAAAGTTTATTGTACTCAAAAGGTAATTAGTAGTGGCAAAGAAACCGAAGGAACAAAAATAAATAAAAGTTAAACCCACTACAGACCAGAGGGTTCCACAATCATATAGAATGGCAATTCCTCTGTGAAAAAGAATATACACTCAATCACAGCACCAAATATCACTATGCGTGTCAAAACCCAACACTCACTTAACTCAAACCACTACAAATTGCTCCCCCTCACCTTAACAGAGTTAACCATGAATAAGAAAATGGGAACCCCAATGTTGTTTGTTTGTCTAAACCAGGGGTCCCCAAACTTTTTTCTGCGAGGGCCACATAATTTTTCCTTGCTTTAATGGGGGGCCGGGTTGGTTTATAGCAGAAAATTACATGGGTCGGCGTGACTACTAGTATTATTGTGGAGATTTGTTTATGATTTGAATTGTATTTATTATGCCTCCTAATGCTAGAATAGTTTATTATTTTGTTATGCACCGTACAGACAAATGATCATTACGTTTCAGTGCTATTCAAAATCAAAACATTTACTTACTTATGCATATTAATTAGTGTGAACTCTGGGCTTGCTTCTGGGTGGTGAGATGTCCAATGTCAGGCTCCATTCCTGTCACAGCCAGTCTCAAAGACTGATGCAAATGTTCATCAGTGAGTCTTGATCTCATCAGAGTTTTCATGAGTTTCATGCATGAAAAGGTTTGCTCACAGATATACGTGCTTCCAAAAAGTGTGGACATCTTCTTTGCATGCTTTTTGATGTTTGGGTATGTCTCGTTAGGGAGGGCAGCATAGAATTCAATGAGACCGTTGGGCTTAAATGCATCTTTTAGAACATCACAGTTCTGTAACTCAGCCAACTCAAACTGATAAGAATGAATGAATGAATGATGCATTTATATAGCGCTTTATTTATTTATAAGAAGGCAAGGCTTCATCAATGTCGGCAGCGAAGGGGTTCTGGAAAAGGCGGATTTCTTTAGCGTGGACATGTAGCTCACGGAATCGCACGTCAAACTCCACCTTCAGCATTTCCAGCGCTTCCACTGACTTTTCAGCTGGGAATGGGGCCACTGGTTTCTCAGCTGAGAGACTTTGGGTAACAGGGAGATGAGTGAAGTCTTGCTTTTGCACTTGTCCCACAAGCAGTGCTAGTTTCACCTCAAATGCTTTTATGTGGGAATACATGTCACATATTAGTTTCCCCTTGCCTTGGAGCTGCAAGTTGAAGACGTTCAGCATTTCTGTCACATCTGTTAAAAAGGCGAGGTCCCATTTCCATTCTGCGTCGATCAGTTCTGGGACAGTTTTGCCCTTTGTCAGAAGAAAGGCGTTGATTTCGGGTAGCAGCTCGTAAAAACGCCTCAAAACTCTGCCTCGGCTTAACCATCGGACTTCAGTATGGTAAAGCACATCTCCGTGAACAGACTCTAGCTCGGCGAGAAAGGCATGGAACTGCCGGTGTTTAAGTCTGTTTGCTCTGATGAAGTTTATACATGACACCACCACCTTCATGACAGATTCCCACTTCAAAACTTTGCAGCAGAGTGCTTGCTGGTGAATCAGGCAGTGGACTTGTAACGGGGGGCTGAGACCTCTTTCCTCCATTTCTCGATTCATGCGTCCTATAAGCCCCCTCAATGCGCCAACCATACTAGGAGCCCTGTCGGAAGTGATGCTGGCCAGCTTAGACCAGTCTAGACCCAGCTCTCCCATCATTTGGCACACTTTACCAAAAATATCCTCCCCTGTCGTAGTGTCTTTTAGACTTTGAAGGGCTGCCAGCTCCTCGGACACTTCAAAGTTTGAGCTAACTCCGCGAAGAAAAATTAGCAGCTGGGCCGTGTCCTGCACGTCATTGCTCTCATCCAGTGCTAATGCAAAAAATTCTAATTCTTTCACTTTCTCCTGCAGCTGGGCATATACATTATCCCCCATTTCTTCAATTTGTCTGGTGATTGTACTTGCGGACAGACTCACTGCATTTAAGACGTCTTTTTTATCGGGGCACACCTCCTCCGCAACAGCATTCATGCATTTCTTGACAAACTCACCATCATTAAATGGCCTACCACTGGTTGCAATCAGTTTAGCTACCTGAAAGCTCGCTCGAACGGATGACTGGTTCAGTTGGGTTTGGCGTACAAACGTATTCTGCTGAGCTGATAGTACACTTTTTAGCTTCGACACTTTGTCTGCTCTCATTTGGCCTTGCAAGCTTGCATACTTTTCTCAGTGGCGGGTTTCATAGTGTCGGCGCACTTTGTATTCTTTGAACACAGACACTGTTTCTTGACAGATGAGACAAACAGCCACTTCTTTGCACTGAACAAAAAAATAATCACTTGTCCACTTTTGGTTAAATACCCTACATTCTGAATCAACCTTTCTCTTTCTCTTTGAATTTTCTCGCCGGCTTGCGCGCATCACCTGTTCGATCGCGATGGCACGTTACGTTGAACGTACCATTCTGTTGGTATGTGAATTTTAAAATTAATTAGGCTACGTTAATAACGTTAAAATAGAAAAAAATTAGTTTGAAAGCCAACCTTTATGATCAAATACAGACATGATATAAGTAAAACATATATTTAAAATTACATTTTAAAATTACAAAATATGTATCTGGCATTGTTTAGAGGGCCGGTCCAAATGAGGTGGCGGGCCGTAGTTTGGGGACCCCTGGTCTAAACAAAACAAAAACAAAACAAAACATAAAAACACAATAAATTCAAGCCACTTCATCACAATGTAACATTTAAAGTCATATCTTGAGACCCAATATAAAGCCACCAATATTTTCAATAAAAGTAAACGGCAATCATGCATCATCTGTAAAAACAAAGAAAATACAATTCATGATTGCCCCTTTAGAATATTGGAATAAAAAACAATAAAACATAACTTTAGAATCACAAAGTAGAAAAGCTTAAAAACTAATTTCAAATACTCCAATCATTCAATTAAAATCAGTACCCGCGTTACTGAATAACTCTACTCAATTCTCTGAGGCACCCATCAGTATATCTCCAGTAAGCACACTAAAAAATAAAAACAAACACTTTAAAACTAAACACTAACTATAACCATGAGAGTCACAACATTTACCTCCACAATTTACTGCTCACAAGGCAACTAGTCGTTTCAGCCATCACAGCCTTGAAACATGCCACACAGATTCTCATGCTTAGCACGTGGTACCACAAAGAGGAAGGCCAATTTAATTTTTTAATTTTTTTTATTTTTAAGAGGAAGGCCAAAAAGTTTGATTTCCTCTTTATAGTACATAGACTCATGGGGTTTGTAGTCCAACTCATTTGTAGTCCTAAACAAGCCTAATATAGAGCCACTACCAATACTACCTCCACCCCATTACACATATATTAATACTAGACACCTTAAGATAATGTGTACCAAAAATCTTTGTCATATCTTTATGTTAACATACTTTATAGCCTTTCGTTAGTTTTGGAGCTTTGATGCAGTTATCATCTTCTCAAGGTGCAAACAGGAAATAAACTGCTCTGGTCATGTGACAATTTGCACTAAACGAAACTGCACATATTTCACTGAGACCCTTTATTATATTTTTCTCCATATTTGCAGGAAGTGCACTAAAACATCAGTCAGTAAGGTTTTTAGAGCTTTACAAATGAAAAACTTTTTACGGTCACTATTGTGACCGGTGGGATTAAATGGGTTAATATTCATAATAACTTAAAACGATACATTACGTGTACTATTTATTTATTTACTTTTGCACGCATATTTACATAGGCTACACTATAAATTGCGTACGGAATAAATCAGCCAATATGTTTATCTATATCCCCTCTCTATCTATAAATCTAAAATCTATAAAGCTCAGAATGAAGAGTCATGCGGGCAAGAAAGAGAATAATATGAGAATGCCGCTCCACCTGTCTGACTGCTCGTGCACGCCTCTCCACGCGCTCGCGCTCGCGCTCACCTGAGATCCAGCGTCAGTCCTCAAACATCATGACACGACAGTTTTTCATCTTCATTCTCTTTATCACAAACTTCGTGATTTGCCCAGGTAAGACAATTTCACTCATTTATTCTTGATGTTTTCATACTCATGACTTAATTTACACACAGTGGAGGAAGACATACAAGGAATCGTCGTGTTTCACCGACAACAACCTACAGTAAAAGTCACTGCGGTCAAGCCAGCCGCGCTTTGAAATGCACGGTCAAGCCAGCCGCACTTTTTTTTAACACGCGCGTCTAATCGTGCACTTACGGTACGGGTGCTGAGAGCAGTCTAAATGGATGTAAAGAAGCTGTCATACCGGCGTTTCCTTTACACTTTTGCTTTTTTTAACTTTTATTTTTGATTTTAATGTTTGTAAATACATTGTTTTTGTACATAAACTTTTGCATTGTACACTAATTATCATATTAATGTTAATAAATGTTAATATTATTGTTTTTTATTCATTGTTATTTCTTAATTTTAATGTTTGTGTGCGTGTGTGTGTGTGTGTGTGTGTGTGTGTGTGTGTGTGTGTACATATATATATATATATATATATATATATTATATATATGTAATGTATGTATGTATATATATTATCATTTTCATTTTCCAACACTCATAAAAAGTGTCCCTTTATAGGTTAGCTCATTATTCTAATTTATATTTATTCAGAGTGACCCTGAATATTACTGTATTAATTGTCAAGTCATTTTACTGTATAGTTTTTGAGAAAATAAAAGCAAAATCACCACAAACAACAAAATGCGTCATAGCACTTGCACTGTGTCCCATTTTCCAACACTAATAAAAAGTGGTCCTTTATAGGTTAGCTCATTCTGTCAATTGATATATATTCAGAGTGACACTGGCTATTACTGTATTAATTGTCAAGTCATTTTACTGTATAGTTTTGGAGAAAATTAAAAGCAAAATCACCCCAAACAACAAAATGCGTCCTAGCACTTGCACTGTGTCCCATTTTCAAACACTCATAAAACGTGTTCCTTTATAGGTTAGCTCATTCTTCTAATTTATATTTATTCAGAGTGACCATGACTATTACTGTATTAATTGTCAAGTCATTTTACTGTAAAGTTGTGGAGAAAATTAAAAGCAAAATCACCCCAAACAACAAAATGCGTCCTAGCACTTGCACTGTGTCCCATTTTCAAACACTCATAAAACGTGTTCCTTTATAGGTTAGCTCATTCTTTCAATTGATATATATTCAGAGTGACCCTGACTATTACTGTATTAATTGTCAAGTCATTTTACTGTATAGTTTTGGAGAAAATTAAAAGCAAAATCACCCCAAACAACAAAATGCGTCCTAGCACTTGCACTGTGTCCCATTTTACAACACTAATAAAAAGTGTTCCTTTATAGGTTAGCTCATTCTGTCAATTGATATATATTCAGAGTGACACTGACTATTACTGTATTAATTGTCAAGTCATTTTACTGTATAGTTTTGGAGAAAATTAAAAGCAAAATCACCCCAAACAACAAAATGCGTCCTAGCACTTGCACTGTGTCCCATTTTCAAACACTCATAAAACGTGTTCCTTTATAGGTTAGCTCATTCTTCTAATTTATATTTATTCAGAGTGACCATGACTATTACTGTATTAATTGTCAAGTAATTTTACTGTATAGTTTTGGAGAAAAGTAAAAGCAAAATCACCCCAAACAACAAAATGCGTCCTAGCACTTGCACTGTGTCCCATTTTCAAACACTCATAAAACGTGTTCCTTTATAGGTTAGCTCATTCTTCTAATTTATATTTATTCAGAGTGACCCTGACTATTACTGTATTAATTGTCAAGTCATTTTACTGTATAGTTTTGGAGAAAATTAAAAGCAAAATCACCCCAAACAACAAAATGCGTCATAGCACTCGCACTGTGTCCCATTTTACAACACTAATAAAAAGTGTTCCTTTATAGGTTAGCTCATTCTGTCAATTGATATATATTCAGAGTGACCCTGACTATTACTGTATTAATTGTCAAGTCATTTTACTGTATAGTTTTGGAGAAAATTAAAAGCAAAATCACCCCAAACAACAAAATGCGTCCTAGCACTTGCACTGTGTCCCATTTTCAAACACTCATAAAACGTTTTCCTTTATAGGTTAGCTCATTCTTCTAATTTATATTTATTCAGAGTGACCATGACTATTACTGTATTAATTGTCAAGTCATTTTACTGTATAGTTTTGGAGAAAATTAAAAGCAAAATCACCCCAAACAACAAAATGCGTCCTAGCACTTGCACTGTGTCCCATTTTCAAACACTCATAAAACGTTTTCCTTTATAGGTTAGCTCATTCTTCTAATTTATATTTATTCAGAGTGACCATGACTATTACTGTATTTATTGTCAAGTCATTTTACTGTATAGTTTTGGAGAAAATTAAAAGCAAAATCACCCCAAACAACAAAATGCGTCATAGCACTCGCACTGTGTCCCATTTTCCAACACTAATAAAAAGTGTTCCTTTATAGGTTAGCTCATTCTGTCAATTGATATATATTCAGAGTGACCCTGACTATTACTGTATTAATTGTCAAGTCATTTTACTGTATAGTTTTGGAGAAAATTAAAAGCAAAATCACCCCAAACAACAAAATGCGTCATAGCACTCGCACTGTGTCCCATTTTCAAACACTCATAAAACGTGTTCCTTTATAGGTTAGCTCATTCTTCTAATTTATATTTATTCAGAGTGACCATGACTATTACTGTATTAATTGTCAAGTCATTTTACTGTATAGTTTTGGAGAAAATTAAAAGCGAAATCACCCCAAACAACAAAATGCGTCATAGCACTCGCACTGTGTCCCATTTTCCAACACTAATATAAAGTGTTCCTTTATAGGTTAGCTCATTCTGTCAATTGATATATATTCAGAGTGACCCTGACTATTACTGTATTAATTGTCAAGTCATTTTACTGTATAGTTTTGGAGAAAATTAAAAGCAAATTCACCCCAAACAACAAAATGCGTCATAGCACTTGCACTGTGTCCCATTTTCAAACACTCATAAAACGTGTTCCTTTATAGGTTAGCTCATTCTTCTAATTTATATTTATTCAGAGTGACCATGACTATTACTGTATTAATTGTCAAGTCATTTTACTGTATAGTTTTGGAGAAAATTAAAAGCAAAATCACCCCAAACAACAAAATGCGACCTAGCACTTGCACTGTGTCCCATTTTCAAACACTCATAAAACGTTTTCCTTTATAGGTTAGCTCATTCTTCTAATTTATATTTATTCAGAGTGACCATGACTATTACTGTATTTATTGTCAAGTCATTTTACTGTATAGTTTTGGAGAAAATTAAAAGCAAAATCACCCCAAACAACAAAATGCGTCATAGCACTCGCACTGTGTCCCATTTTCCAACACTAATAAAAAGTGTTCCTTTATAGGTTAGCTCATTCTGTCAATTGATATATATTCAGAGTGACCCTGACTATTACTGTATTAATTGTCAAGTCATTTTACTGTATAGTTTTGGAGAAAATTAAAAGCAAAATCACCCCAAACAACAAAATGCGTCATAGCACTCGCACTGTGTCCCATTTTCAAACACTCATAAAACGTGTTCCTTTATAGGTTAGCTCATTCTTCTAATTTATATTTATTCAGAGTGACCATGACTATTACTGTATTAATTGTCAAGTCATTTTACTGTATAGTTTTGGAGAAAATTAAAAGCGAAATCACCCCAAACAACAAAATGCGTCATAGCACTCGCACTGTGTCCCATTTTCCAACACTAATATAAAGTGTTCCTTTATAGGTTAGCTCATTCTGTCAATTGATATATATTCAGAGTGACCCTGACTATTACTGTATTAATTGTCAAGTCATTTTACTGTATAGTTTTGGAGAAAATTAAAAGCAAAATCACCCCAAACAACAAAATGCGTCATAGCACTTGCACTGTGTCCCATTTTCAAACACTCATAAAACGTGTTCCTTTATAGGTTAGCTCATTCTTCTAATTTATATTTATTCAGAGTGACCATGACTATTACTGTATTAATTGTCAAGTCATTTTACTGTATAGTTTTGGAGAAAATTAAAAGCAAAATCACCCCAAACAACAAAATGCGACCTAGCACTTGCACTGTGTCCCATTTTCAAACACTCATAAAACGTGTTCCTTTATAGGTTAGCTCATTCTTCTAATTTATATTTATTCAGAGTGACCCTGACTATTACTGTATTAATTGTCAAGTCATTTTACTGTATAGTTTTGGAGAAAATTAAAAGCAAAATCACCCCAAACAACAAAATGCGTCATAGCACTTGCACTGTGTCCCATTTTCAAACACTCATAAAACGTGTTCCTTTATAGGTTAGCTCATTCTTCTAATTTATATTTATTCAGAGTGACCCTGACTATTACTGTATTAATTGTCAAGTCATTTTACTGTAAAGTTGTGGAGAAAATTAAAAGCAAAATCACCCCAAACAACAAAATGCGTCCTAGCACTTGCACTGTGTCCCATTTTCCAACACTAATAAAAAGTGTTCCTTTATAGGTTAGCTCATTCTGTCAATTGATATATATTCAGAGTGACCCTGACTATTACTGTATTAATTGTCAAGTCATTTTACTGTATAGTTTTGGAGAAAATTAAAAGCAAAATCACCCCAAACAACAAAATGCGTCCTAGCACTTGCACTGTGTCCCATTTTCAAACACTCATAAAACGTGTTCCTTTATAGGTTAGCTCATTCTTCTAATTTATATTTATTCAGAGTGACCCTGACTATTACTGTATTAATTGTCAAGTCATTTTACTGTATAGTTTTGGAGAAAATTAAAAGCAAAATCACCCCAAACAACAAAATGCGACCTAGCACTTGCACTGTGTCCCATTTTCAAACACTCATAAAACGTGTTCCTTTATAGGTTAGCTCATTCTTCTAATTTATATTTATTCAGAGTGACCCTGACTATTACTGTATTAATTGTCAAGTCATTTTACTGTATAGTTTTGGAGAAAATTAAAAGCAAAATCACCCCAAACAACAAAATGCGTCATAGCACTCGCACTGTGTCCCATTTTCCAACACTAATAAAAAGTGTTCCTTTATAGGTTAGCTCATTCTGTCAATTGATATATATTCAGAGTGACCCTGACTATTACTGTATTAATTGTCAAGTCATTTTACTGTATAGTTTTGGAGAAAATTAAAAGCAAAATCACCCCAAACAACAAAATGCGTCCTAGCACTTGCACTGTGTCCCATTTTCAAACACTCATAAAACGTTTTCCTTTATAGGTTAGCTCATTCTTCTAATTTATATTTATTCAGAGTGACCATGACTATTACTGTATTTATTGTCAAGTCATTTTACTGTATAGTTTTGGAGAAAATTAAAAGCAAAATCACCCCAAACAACAAAATGCGTCATAGCACTCGCACTGTGTCCCATTTTCAACACTAATAAAAAGTGTTCCTTTATAGGTTAGCTCATTCTGTCAATTGATATATATTCAGAGTGACCCTGACTATTACTGTATTAATTGTCAAGTCATTTTACTGTATAGTTTTGGAGAAAATTAAAAGCAAAATCACCCCAAACAACAAAATGCGTCATAGCACTTGCACTGTGTCCCATTTTCAAACACTCATAAAACGTGTTCCTTTATAGGTTAGCTCATTCTTCTAATTTATATTTATTCAGAGTGACCATGACTATTACTGTATTAATTGTCAAGTCATTTTACTGTATAGTTTTGGAGAAAATTAAAAGCAAAATCACCCCAAACAACAAAATGCGTCATAGCACTCGCACTGTGTCCCATTTTCCAACACTAATAAAAAGTGTTCCTTTATAGGTTAGCTCATTCTTCTAATTTATATTTATTCAGAGTGACCCTGACTATTACTGTATTAATTGTCAAGTCATTTTACTGTATAGTTTTGGAGAAAATTAAAAGCAAAATCACCCCAAACAACAAAATGCGTCATAGCACTCGCACTGTGTCCCATTTTCCAACACTAATAAAAAGTGTTCCTTTATAGGTTAGCTCATTCTGTCAATTGATATATATTCAGAGTGAACCTGACTATTACTGTATTAATTGTCAAGTCATTTTACTGTATAGTTTTGGAGAAAATTAAAAGCAAAATCACCCCAAACAACAAAATGCGACCTAGCACTTGCACTGTGTCCCATTTTCAAACACTCATAAAACGTGTTCCTTTATAGGTTAGCTCATTCTTCTAATTTATATTTATTCAGAGTGACCCTGACTATTACTGTATTAATTGTCAAGTCATTTTACTGTATAGTTTTGGAGAAAATTAAAAGCAAAATCACCCCAAACAACAAAATGCGTCATAGCACTCGCACTGTGTCCCATTTTCCAACACTAATA
The DNA here is from genome assembly GCA_023376895.1 of Aspiorhynchus laticeps. Taxonomy (NCBI): domain Eukaryota; kingdom Metazoa; phylum Chordata; class Actinopteri; order Cypriniformes; family Cyprinidae; genus Aspiorhynchus; species Aspiorhynchus laticeps. The sequence goes on along the minus strand of CM041809.1, from coordinate 17,702,971 downwards.
AAAAGTGTTCCTTTATAGGTTAGCTCATTCTGTCAATTGATATATATTCAGAGTGACCCTGACTATTACTGTATTAATTGTCAAGTCATTTTACTGTATAGTTTTGGAGAAAATTAAAAGCAAAATCACCCCAAACAACAAAATGCGTCCTAGCACTTGCACTGTGTCCCATTTTCAAACACTCATAAAACGTTTTCCTTTATAGGTTAGCTCATTCTTCTAATTTATATTTATTCAGAGTGACCATGACTATTACTGTATTTATTGTCAAGTCATTTTACTGTATAGTTTTGGAGAAAATTAAAAGCAAAATCACCCCAAACAACAAAATGTGTCATAGCACTCGCACTGTGTCCCATTTTCCAACACTAATAAAAAGTGTTCCTTTATAGGTTAGCTCATTCTGTCAATTGATATATATTCAGAGTGACCCTGACTATTACTGTATTAATTGTCAAGTCATTTTACTGTATAGTTTTGGAGAAAATTAAAAGCAAAATCACCCCAAACAACAAAATGCGTCATAGCACTCGCACTGTGTCCCATTTTCCAACACTAATAAAAAGTGTTCCTTTATAGGTTAGCTCATTCTGTCAATTGATATATATTCAGAGTGACCCTGACTATTACTGTATTAATTGTCAAGTCATTTTACTTTATAGTTTTGGAGATAATTAAAAGCAAATTCACACCAAACATCAAAATCCATTGTTGCACGCATCATCTCTGCATATACCAACACTCATAAAATAGTATTTGAGTTATGGCAAATTCACCCCCAACATCAAAGTCCATTCTTGCACTTACACCATTCCTCATTTTCAAGCACTCAGAAAATTTTTTCCTTTATAGGTTTGTTCTTTCTGTCAATTGATATTTATTCATAATGACCCTGACTGTCTTCATTTTCAAGGCATTTTACTGTATAGCTTTGATGAAAATGTAAGACGTGATATGCCTGCAAAGCTGTTTTTTTTATTTTTTACTATTGTTTATCTTAATCTTCAGGCTATTGAAAAAAAAACGTACTCGGTTACTGTCGTAACCTCGGTTCCCTGAGATACGGAACGAGTACTGCGTCTTGATAAAGACGCATATGGGAAAAAGCCTTTTTTCTCCTGAACTGAAGTCTATTTCAATCACGCAGTGAAACTGCACGACTATTGGTTCGTGCAGTGGTAAAAAACGAACCAATGGGTCGGCAGCGGAGCTGCACGAACCTATGGCGACTATTCCCGCCAGATCCCGCCAAAATGGGCGGGGAATCTGGCTATATAAGCGGTTGTTTCACCATAGGATCCTCAGGTTACTTCGACTGAAGCGACGACTGAGTCTTGCAGCTACCTGGCACGGCAAAGTACGCAGTTCTCGTTCCGTATCTCAGGGAATCGAGGTTACGACAGTAACCGAGTACGTTCCCTGTCGATACTCCACTCGTACTGCGTCTTGATAAAGACGCATATGGGAACTGAATTTAATCACGCCGTGCTAAGGTAGATGAACAACTGTATATACCTCCATAAGCATAAATGCCCATAGGGAAGTAAGTAGTATACTTCAGGCTAAAGCGAGCTAAACTCATAGAGGTCATGCTCGGCCTGGATGATCGTTCCATATGACTCCTGTATACTCCGTTAACCGGAGTATGCAGGGTGCCAATCAGAGAGCCTGAGCGCATTGCGGTCAAGAAATCTCTGACAGGATTGTTCCCACAGCGTATGTATACAAGCTTATCTAAGCAGAGAGGACTCTGGCCTGTAAGGCCGGTATGTCCAGGTTATAAGACCTAGCAAATGTGGACGGAGTGGCCCAGCCAGCCGCCGCACAAATCTCTGTAATGGACACACCGCTAGACCACGCCCATGACGAGGCGATGCCTCTAGTCGAATGGGCTCGTACTCCAATGGGGCATTGCAGGCCCAAAGAAGAGTATGCCAGCATGACAGCATCCACTATCCACTTAGAGAGTCTCTGCTTCGTGACCGGATGCCCTTTGGCGCGGTTACCGAAGCCAACAAAGAGCTGTTCCGTACGCCTAAAGGGGGCGGAACGCTCAAAGTAAATTCTCAGAGCTCTGACAGGGCATAACAAGGATAACTCCCGGTCCTCCTCAGACGGAGGAAGCGCGGAGAGCGTGATGACCTGAGCTCTGAACGGGGTTGAAAGTACCTTAGGTACGTAACCATGCCTTGGTTTCAGGATGACCTTGGAGTCGTTAGGCCCGAATTCCAGGCAGGCAGGGCTAATAGAGAGCGCCTGCAGGTCTCCAACTCGCTTAACCGACGCTAGTGCTAGTAGCAGAGCAGTTTTCAGCGAAAGTGTCCGGAGGTTCGTAGACTGTAGCGGCTCAAAGGGAGGGCCTTTCAAGGCCCTCAGTACAGTGGGCAGATCACATGTAGGGACAGTAAGGGGCCGAGGTGGATTCAACCTCCTGGCTCCCTTCAGAAAACAGACAACTGAGTTGTCTCTGCCTACCGACTGGCCCGCTATAGGGGCATGAAAGGCCGCTATAGCTGCTACGAACACCTTGAGTGTAGAGTGAGAACGTCCTTTATCTAGCAGTTCCTGCAGAAAGGACAGAACCACCGCTAACTCAGAGGTAGAGGGGTTTTCACCACGGTTGAGGCACCAAGTGGAGAAAACAGACCACTTAAGGGCGTAGAGGCGTCTCGTAGACGGGGCTCTAGCCTCAGAAATGGTGTTTAACTCTCGCTCTGGGAGGCCAGTAGGCTCCCGTTGAGCGGCCAAATGTAGAGAGCCCACAGCTCGGGTCGAGGGTGCCATATTGTTCCGTTCGCCTGAGAGAGGAGATCCCGTCTCAGGGGCACGGGCCAGGGGGCTGCTGTCAGTAGCTGAGTCAGCTCTTACAACCAAGGTTGGTTCCTCCACAAAGGGGCCACCAATAGCACCTTGTGACCCTGTTCCCTGACACGCCTGACGACCTGTGGAAGCAGGGCGATCGGGGGAATGCATGAAGGAGGAGGTTGGGCCAGTCATGGGCCAACGCGTCCCTGTCCTTTGAATAATAAATTGGGCAGTGAGAGTTGTCTTTGGAGGCGAAAAGGTCTACTTCTGCATTGCCAAAGATCTTCCAGATCTTCTGAACCACCTGCGGATGGATCATCCACTCCTCTGAGGGGACATTGCTCCGAGATAACATATCCGCTCCTTGGTTCAGTCTGCCCGGCAGGTGTGCTGCCCTCAGCGAGCGCAGGTTGAGCTGAGCCCATTCCAGAAGGCGATCTGCCAGAATAAAGAGGCGCTTCGAGGAGACACCTCCCTGGTGATTTATATAGGACACCACGGACATGTTGTCTGAGCGAATCAGCACATGGCGTCCTATTAGGTCCGGCAGGAAAAACTGGCAGGCTCGACAAACTGCTAACATTTCCAAGCAGTTGATGTGGAAGCCCTTCTCCGCCTTCGAAGGTCGGTTTGCCTTCGCACAGCGCCCCCCAACCTGTGTTGGAGGCGTCTGTCGTGACAACTTTCCTGGTGTGGACCAACCCCATGGCCACGCCCTTCTCCATCCACCGTGGGTTCTTCCAGGGGGTCAGGGCTGTTACACAGGCCTGATTCACCCTGATATGCAGGGGTCCATGACGCCATGCGTTGTGTGGAACCCGTGGTTTCAACCAGCGTTGAAGGGGGCGCATGCGGAGCAGGCCCAGCTGTAACACTGGCGATGCTGCGGCCATGAGGCCCAGCATTCTCTGAAACACTTTGAGTGGGCGAGCGGTGTCGCTCTTGAAGGTGGCCGCGAGTTTCTGAATGGCCAGAGCGCGTTCTGGCGCTATCACCGCTCTCATGCGAGCTGAGTCCAGAACTGTACCCAGGAACGATACTCGTTGGCTGGGAGACAGTGCGCTTTTGGCGAAATTGACCCTGAGCCCCAGGCGCTCTAAGTGGCTGAGGATGAGGGTTCTGTGTGAAAGTAGTTCCACCTCTGACTGGGCCAGAATGAGCCAGTCGTCGAGGTAGTTGAGAATGCGGATTCCCATCTGTCTCAGAGGGGAAAGAGCCGCGTCCATGCACTTCGTAAAAGTACGGGGGGGCCAGAGACAGCCCAAAGGGTAGGACCGTGTACTGGTAAGCCACTCCCTCGAAGGCGAATCTCAAGAATCGTCTGTGATGGGGGGCCATCTGGATGTGAAAGTATGCATCTTTCAGGTCCAGAGAACAGAACCAGTCCCCTGTGCAAATCTGCGAGAGGATCTGCTTCAGCGTGATCATCCTGAACGGCCGTCTCATGAGGGCGTGATTCAGGCATCTGAGATCGAGGATGGGCCGGAGGCCGCCATCCTTTTTGGGGATGAGGAAGTAACGGCTGTAAAAGCCTGACTCGCTCAAAGCTGGAGGAACCATTTCTATGTCTCCTTTTTCCAGCAACGTCATCACCTCTGAGCGTAGAACGCGAGCATTCTCGCCGTGCACCGAGGTGGAGACCACGCCGCTGAAACGCGGGGGTCTTCGAGCGAATTGGAGTGAATAACCTCGTTTTATTATCCCCATAACCCACTCTGACACTCCGGGGATGGCCTGCCAGGCCTCGGCCCGCGTGGCAAGGGGTTGGATAAACTCGAGTGGCCGGCTGCACGGAGGCAGGGCACTCGTGAGGGACGGAAGAGGAAAACTGCTCTTTTTTTGAGAATGTTTGTGTTTTATTTTTTCCACTATCACAGCGGACGGTTGCATGGGCGCTTGTACGGACCCTGTAGCAACAAACACAATTTCCTCTGCACCCGGAAGAAAACGGGGTGCAAAGAGGTTTCTCATGAGAGGCCTCTTGGTGGGCGGTCCGGCCATGGCGGGACTCGACCCTCTCCTCTTCCTGTCCTGCAGATCAGGAGGACGCCGGAGGCGCAGGGTCCAATGCTATCTTGGGTCGGGGGCCCTGGCGCTTCGGAGGGGGGTGGCGTCTGGCTGAGCGTGAATGCCCTCACGTCTGCTGAGTCCTAGCAGGCTGAGGGGCGGAAACGGCAGGTGCAGGTTTCGCGGGCTGCTGAGTCAGCGCAGTCCTGGGGCGACTCTGAGCAGCTGCTGGGCTGGAGCGCTTGGGCAGGAAGTGTCACTTAGCCTGTGATGCCTTCTGTGCCTCTGTGAAGCGCTCAGCGAATCCTTCCACCGCAGGTCCAAAGAGGCCGCTGGGGGAAATTGGAGCATCAAGGAAGGAGACCCTGTCCGCGTCCTTAATCTCCGTCAGCGTGAGCCACAGGTGGCGCTCGATCACTACCAGGCTGGCAATAGACCTTCTTATGGCCTGGGCGGTAGTCTTGGTGGCTCGCAAAGCCAGGTCCGTTGCACTTCTCAGTTCCCCGAGAGTCGCAGGATCGGGCTCAGACTCATCTATGGCAGAGAGGAGCTTGGCCTGATAGACCTGGAGAACCGCCATAGAGTGGAGCGCCGAAGCCGCCTGTCCAGCTGAAGCGTAGGAGCTTCCAGCGAGCGCTGAAGTGGTTCTGCATGGCTTGGACGGGTGATTGGCTTTCGCCTTCCAGCCGATGGCAGTGGGTGGGCAGAGATGTGCAGCCACTGACTCATCCAGTTGAGGCATCCTCTCATATCCCTTTTCTTCAGCGCCGTCAATTGTAGTGAGGGCGGATGAAGTGGAAGTACGGAGGCGGGCAGAGTAAGGGGAGCGCCAAGATCTTGTGAGCTCGTCGTGAACTTCAGGGAAGAACGGCAATGGTCATTGCTGAGGGGCCTGACGGCGCCCTGGCAGAAACCACTTATCCAGACGGCTGCGAGAGGGCTCCTCTGGTGGAGACCACTCCAAACCCAGCTCTTCAACCGCTTTTGAGAGGACACGGAAAAGTTCGGCATCCATCCCGGCTTTGGCGGCGCTGGGCGCGGGCAAACCTGAGGGGGCGTGGTCAGTCACTGAGCCCGACAGCTCCTCAGCATCTGAAGCTACCAGTGACATGCTGTCATCGGCCAGCTCATCGTCACTTCCCCCGAACGAGACCAGATCGCTCACGCTTGCAGAGGGACGCTGGTCAGGTTGGGAAAAAAGGACGGGAGACACCTCTCTGTGTGGCGAAAGCGAGGCACGCGGGATCTGAGCCGGCGTGAGCTCGCTCTCAACCGGGCGCTGAGAACCTCTGCCCCGCTGTTTTTTCCTCACAGGTCCCTGGGAGGAAGAAAACGGGAGGGCGCGAGGGGCGGGGTCGCTCTCTGAAAAGAAAGCGATCCGCGAGCGCAGAGAGGCGAGACTGATGCTCTCGCAGTGAGAACAATCAGAGCCAGCGAGTGCGGCATCTGCATGGGATTTCCCCAAGCAGGAAACACACTCGCTGTGACCGTCATCGGCGTGCAGGGGGGACCTGCACGAACCGCAGTAATGGCGCGGCATTATAACGCCGATTTGCTCTTTTAGAGACTTACGTGATAATCGCCGGATGGCAGCAGCGAACGGGACCGGAACTGCTGCGATGCTGGGGCGCGTAGAAAGGCGGATCAGCCGAGCAGATCGAGGTCGCTGGGTCCAGCTGCGAGGCGTGTCAACGGCGAGTAGGCTTCTGGGTCAGTGTAGACGAAGTCGTCGTCGCTGAAGGAGAAGAAATCTGAGGATCCTATGGCGAAACGACTGCTTATATAGCCAGATTCCCCGCCCATTTTGGCGGGATCTGGCGGGATCTGGCGGGAATCGTTGCCATAGGTTCGTGCAGCTCCGCTGCCGACCCATTGGTTCGTTTTTTACCACTGCACGAACCAATAGTCGTGCAGTTTCACTGCGTGATTGAAATAGACTTCAGTTTTTTCAATAGCCTGAAGATTAAGATAAACAATAGTAAAAAAAAAAAAAAACAGCTTTGCAGGCATATCACGTCTTACATTTTCATCATGCCCATTTTGGGGGGATCTGGCGGGATCTGGCGGGAATCGTCGCCATAGGTTCGTGCAGCTCCGCTGCCGACCCATTGGTTCGTTTTTTACCACTGCACGAACCAATAGTCGTGCAGTTTCACTGCGTGATTGAAATAGACTTCAGTTTTTTCAATAGCCTGAAGATTAAGAACAGCTTTGCAGGCATATCACGTCTTACATTTTCATCAAAGCTATACAGTAAAATGCCTTGAAAATGAAGACAGTCAGGGTCATTATGAATAAATATCAATTGACAGAAAGAACAAACCTATAAAGGAAAAAATTTTCTGAGTGCTTGAAAATGAGGAATGGTGTAAGTGCAAGAATGGACTTTGATGTTGGGGGTGAATTTGCCATAACTCAAATACTATTTTATGAGTGTTGGTATATGCAGAGATGATGCGTGCAACAATGGATTTTGATGTTTGGTGTGAATTTGCTTTTAATTATCTCCAAAACTATAAAGTAAAATGACTTGACAATTAATACAGTAATAGTCAGGGTCACTCTGAATAAATATAAATTGGAAGAATGAGCTAACCTATAAAGGAACACGTTTTATGAGTGTTGGAAAATGGGACACAGTGCAAGTGCTATGACGCATTTTGTTGTTTGGGGTGATTTTGCTTTTAGTTTTCTCCAATACTATACAGTAAAATGACTTGATAATTAATACAGTAATAGTCAGGGTCACTCTGAATAAATATCAGTTGAAAGAGTGAGCTAACCTATAAAGGAACACTTTTTATGAGTGTTGGAAAATGGGACACAGTGCAAGTGCTATGACGCATTTTGTTGTTTGGGGTGATTTTGCTTTTAATTTTCTCCAAAACTATACAGTAAAATGACCTGACAATTAATACAGTAATAGTCAGGGTCACTCTGAATATATATCAATTGACAGAATGAGCTAACCTATAAAGGAACACTTTTTATTAGTGTTGGAAAATGGGACACAGTGCGAGTGCTATGACGCATTTTGTTGTTTGGGGTGATTTTGCTTTTAATTTTCTCCAAAACTATACAGTAAAATGACTTGACAATAAATACAGTAATAGTCATGGTCACTCTGAATAAATATAAATTAGAAGAATGAGCTAACCTATAAAGGAAAACGTTTTATGAGTGTTTGAAAATGGGACACAGTGCGAGTGCTATGACGCATTTTGTTGTTTGGGGTGATTTTGCTTTTAATTTTCTCCAAAACTATACAGTAAAATGACTTGACAATTAATACAGTAATAGTCAGGGTCACTCTGAATATATATCAATTGACAGAATAAGCTAACCTATAAAGGAACACTTTTTATTAGTGTTGTAAAATGGGACACAGTGCAAGTGCTAGGACGCATTTTGTTGTTTGGGGTGATTTTGCTTTTAATTTTCTCCAAAACTATACAGTAAAATGACTTGACAATTAATACAGTAATAGTCAGGGTCACTCTGAATATATATCAATTGAAAGAATGAGCTAACCTATAAAGGAACACGTTTTATGAGTGTTTGAAAATGGGACACAGTGCAAGTGCTAGGACGCATTTTGTTGTTTGAGGTGATTTTGCTTTTAATTTTCTCCACAACTTTACAGTAAAATGACTTGACAATAAATACAGTAATAGTCATGGTCACTCTGAATAAATATAAATTAGAAGAATGAGCTAACCTATAAAGGAAAACGTTTTATGAGTGTTTGAAAATGGGACACAGTGCAAGTGCTAGGACGCATTTTGTTGTTTGGGGTGATTTTGCTTTTAATTTTCTCCAAAACTATACAGTAAAATGACTTGACAATAAATACAGTAATAGTCATGGTCACTCTGAATAAATATAAATTAGAAGAATGAGCTAACCTATAAAGGAAAACGTTTTATGAGTGTTTGAAAATGGGACACAGTGCAAGTGCTAGGACGCATTTTGTTGTTTGGGGTGATTTTGCTTTTAATTTTCTCCAAAACTATACAGTAAAATGACTTGACAATTAATACAGTAATAGTCAGGGTCACTCTGAATATATATCAATTGACAGAATGAGCTAAACTATAAAGGAACACTTTTTATTAGTGTTGGAAAATGGGACACAGTGCGAGTGCTATGACACATTTTGTTGTTTGGGGTGATTTTGCTTTTAATTTTCTCCAAAACTATACAGTAAAATGACTTGACAATAAATACAGTAATAGTCAGGTTCACTCTGAATATATATCAATTGACAGAATAAGCTAACCTATAAAGGAACACTTTTTATCAGTGTTGGAAAATGGGACACAGTGCGAGTGCTATGACGCATTTTGTTGTTTGGGGTGATTTTGCTTTTAATTTTCTCCAAAACTATACAGTAAAATGACTTGACAATTAATACAGTAATAGTCAGGTTCACTCTGAATATATATCAATTGACAGAATAAGCTAACCTATAAAGGAACACTTTTTATTAGTGTTGGAAAATGGGACACAGTGCGAGTGCTATGACGCATTTTGTTGTTTGGGGTGATTTTGCTTTTAATTTTCTCCAAAACTATACAGTAAAATGACTTGACAATTAATACAGTAATAGTCAGGGTCACTCTGAATAAATATAAATTAGAAGAATGAGCTAACCTATAAAGGAACACGTTTTATGAGTGTTTGAAAATGGGACACAGTGCAAGAGCTAGGACGCATTTTGTTGTTTGGGGTGATTTTGCTTTTAATTTTCTCCAAAACTATACAGTAAAATGACTTGACAATTAATACAGTAATAGTCAGGGTCACTCTGAATATATATCAATTGACAGAATGAGCTAAACTATAAAGGAACACTTTTTATTAGTGTTGGAAAATGGGACACAGTGCGAGTGCTATGACACATTTTGTTGTTTGGGGTGATTTTGCTTTTAATTTTCTCCAAAACTATACAGTAAAATGACTTGACAATAAATACAGTAATAGTCAGGTTCACTCTGAATATATATCAATTGACAGAATAAGCTAACCTATAAAGGAACACTTTTTATCAGTGTTGGAAAATGGGACACAGTGCGAGTGCTATGACGCATTTTGTTGTTTGGGGTGATTTTGCTTTTAATTTTCTCCAAAACTATACAGTAAAATGACTTGACAATTAATACAGTAATAGTCAGGTTCACTCTGAATATATATCAATTGACAGAATAAGCTAACCTATAAAGGAACACTTTTTATTAGTGTTGGAAAATGGGACACAGTGCGAGTGCTATGACGCATTTTGTTGTTTGGGGTGATTTTGCTTTTAATTTTCTCCAAAACTATACAGTAAAATGACTTGACAATTAATACAGTAATAGTCAGGGTCACTCTGAATAAATATAAATTAGAAGAATGAGCTAACCTATAAAGGAACACGTTTTATGAGTGTTTGAAAATGGGACACAGTGCAAGAGCTAGGACGCATTTTGTTGTTTGGGGTGATTTTGCTTTTAATTTTCTCCAAAACTATACAGTAAAATGACTTGACAATTAATACAGTAATAGTCAGGTTCACTCTGAATATATATCAATTGACAGAATGAGCTAACCTATAAAGGAACACTTTTTATTAGTGTTGGAAAATGGGACACAGTGCGAGTGCTATGACGCATTTTGTTGTTTGGGGTGATTTTGCTTTTAATTTTCTCCAAAACTATACAGTAAAATGACTTGACAATTAATACAGTAATAGTCAGGGTCACTCTGAATAAATATAAATTAGAAGAATGAGCTAACCTATAAAGGAACACGTTTTATGAGTGTTTGAAAATGGGACACAGTGCAAGTGCTAGGACGCATTTTGTTGTTTGGGGTGATTTTGCTTTTACTTTTCTCCAAAACTATACAGTAAAATGACTTGACAATTAATACAGTAATAGTCATGGTCACTCTGAATAAATATAAATTAGAAGAATGAGCTAACCTATAAAGGAACACGTTTTATGAGTGTTTGAAAATGGGACACAGTGCAAGTGCTAGGACGCATTTTGTTGTTTGGGGTGATTTTGCTTTTAATTTTCTCCAAAACTATACAGTAAAATGACTTGACAATTAATACAGTAATAGTCAGTGTCACTCTGAATATATATCAATTGACAGAATGAGCTAACCTATAAAGGAACACTTTTTATTAGTGTTGTAAAATGGGACACAGTGCAAGTGCTAGGACGCATTTTGTTGTTTGGGGTGATTTTGCTTTTAATTTTCTCCAAAACTATACAGTAAAATGACTTGACAATTAATACAGTAATAGTCAGGGTCACTCTGAATATATATCAATTGAAAGAATGAGCTAACCTATAAAGGAACACGTTTTATGAGTGTTTGAAAATGGGACACAGTGCAAGTGCTATGACGCATTTTGTTGTTTGGGGTGATTTTGCTTTTACTTTTCTCCAAAACTATACAGTAAAATGACTTGACAATTAATACAGTAATAGTCATGGTCACTCTGAATAAATATAAATTAGAAGAATGAGCTAACCTATAAAGGACCACTTTTTATTAGTGTTGGAAAATGGGACACAGTGCAAGTGCTAGGACGCATTTTGTTGTTTGGGGTGATTTTGCTTTTAATTTTCTCCAAAACTATACAGTAAAATGACTTGACAATTAATACAGTAATATTCAGGGTCACTCTGAATAAATATAAATTAGAATAATGAGCTAACCTATAAAGGGACACTTTTTATGAGTGTTGGAAAATGAAAATGATAATATATATACATACATACATTACATATATATATATATATATATATATATATATATATGTACACACACACACACACACACACACACACACACACACGCACACAAACATTAAAATTAAGAAATAACAATGAATAAAAAACAATAATATTAACATTTATTAACATTAATATGATAATTAGTGTACAATGCAAAAGTTTATGTACAAAAACAATGTATTTACAAACATTAAAATCAAAAATAAAAGTTAAAAAAAGCAAAAGTGTAAAGGAAACGCCGGTATGACAGCTTCTTTACATCCATTTAGACTGCTCTCAGCACCCGTACCGTAAGTGCACGATTAGACGCGCGTGTTAAAAAAAAGTGCGGCTGGCTTGACCGTGCATTTCAAAGCGCGGCTGGCTTGACCGCAGTTAAAAGTCTCAATTGTATTGTATCAGTCATACTGGGAAAATAATTTATTTACAATAGACCGTTTTAAACTTAATCTAACTAGGTTAAATTAGATTAAAATCACTCTATTAGAGTTTTGGTCTTGTTTAAAAACAGCTCTGTTTATATTATTATCAAAACAATGTAGTCCAATAACTATCCAGTGGGTCATTCTATGCATGGAAATGTCAATTTTTCTGTCCCCAGCCTTTACAGAAATATTACACTTGAAAAACACTTTATGGTTACGATTTCTTTATATTTTAAAATGAAACAATGTGTTATTTGAGCAATTACACCTTTTTGAGCCATCAATGTGGCAATGCTTGTTTTTTAATTAATTATATAGAATTCCAAGCATCACAAAACTGCTCGTCCCCACAGCCATGCACAGAAAAAGTGCTTTATTTATTTTGAGGTCCAAAACAGGTTTCTACCATTTAAAATACAATAATGTATCCATAACTAGCAAATATATGATGTAAATGACAATTAAAAAAAAAATGCTGAATAAATATTATAAAATATATAATGAAAGTAGTGGTCCCCTGGAGTTGTGGCACGGGTGTTATCGTTTAACAAAAATCTGGTGTCACCTTCCTTATGGGTAAATAAATGCACAAAAAAGATAAACAAATCATTAAGCTGTCATTTATGTATATTCATAAAGTCAAAAGATAATCTAATAATGTGGTCTAAGTATAAATGTTAGAAAAAGAAATACATTTTAAGACATCTTGCCATACCAAAAGTGGACATTTCAGTAGAATGACCCAAATAACAACAACTGTACGCTATATAAACATAAACGTATATCTATATAGAAGATACGTATATCAATATATACTTAATGTGAACAAAACTCACTCCTGTAAATGATCAAACTCCTAGATATAGCTAATTAGTTATTCAGACATTCTTTCAGTTGTATTTATTTGCTTCTTGTGGTATATGCTTTCATAGTCCAGACCACAGACCAGACTTCATATGCGAAGAAGTATGATGTGGTCAAACCTCAGCTTCTTCATGAGCGCTGGAAGAGGCATGCAGACCCTTCACACACACCTGCACAGGTATAAATCACTATTAACGGTGTCTGGAAGTAAGTTAAAGATGTTGTTTTCTGCATATTTGAAAAGGATGTGTCTGATTTCAGGATAAACATGCTGATAGCATTTCATACTCGGTCATGATTGATGGTCATGAACATATACTGCATCTGACAAAGAACACGTAAGAACTTTAGAAGGAGTTTGTCTGAAATATTCTTTAAAATAGTGTTGTTTAATGATTTAAAATTGTAATTTGATCTCTTATTCTCCCAGACACTTTTTATCGAAGGACTTTGTTGTGTTGTCTCATGATGTGCAGGAGAAAGAGAAAGCATGCACAGAAAAACTGGTGAGAATTGTTTTTGTGTCACCATATTGCATGTTTCAGAATGAGGAAATTGTATGTTAAAAATACATTCTAGTCAGTGGACATTGGTCAGATAGCCTTGAAAACAATGAGTCATGTGGTCGCTTTATGAAAACCATTAAACAAACATTAACCTTCACATAGTATTGGGAAAAGAGCTGTACTAATGCTGGTTTTGTTCCAGGAGCTTTGTCATTATCAAGGACATGTGGAAGGTTATGAAGACTCTCTCGTAGCTCTCAGCACCTGTGAAGGTCTCAGGTAAGCATGTTGCTTACACATTCAGTGTCTAAAATGCAGTCTGACTTGTTAGTTGGGTGCCATCATTTCTTTTTAAACTGAATTATTGAAAGTTATTACTGTGCTAGCAAGGCAGCTCTGTATTAAAATTCCTCTTTTTGCTTTTCTTCTCCACAATTTTCACGCTTGCAACTCACAATTGCAAAAACACTCCCTCTGTCCAAGCTAGAAATTAACATGTCAGTCTTTCAAACAGACAAAGCAATGTTATGAAACGCATGTACTTGCATATTAAATTTATTTGCATACTGAAAGGATTGGTCTGTTCTTTTTTTAATACATCTAACAATCTGCCTCTTCAATGCAAACAGATTGTTGTGTTTTGTGTTGATTCTTGTGTATAACCTACATTTTAAGCTTTTCTTAAACATTAAGACTATATATTGGATATATATATATATATATAACATCTTAAACACTAGACTATATATTGCTGTGCAAACACATATTTCTTTCTAGAAGTTAGTTATAAATTTGAAAGGTGTTTTGCACCTCTAAATGAAATATGACATCAATGATGCATGGTGTCGCGACGCTGTTGTGGTCTGCAAACACTGTTCACCCCTGGTGGAGTTTATGATTATTAAATGCCGGCCGTTCTATCTACCGAGGGAATTTACAGCCATACTGCTCGTTGCTGTATACATCCCTCCCAGCTCCAATAACAACAATAGGAGTGACACACTAAATGATCTGTACCAGCACATCAGTGGGCAGCAGACATCCCACCCAGATGCTTTTCTCATCTTGGCTGGGGATTTCAACCACGCAGACTTAAGGAGTGTGTTCCCAACACTGGTGTCAAAAGTATTCACATTCATTACTCAGGTAGAAGTATAGATACTAGGGTTTAAAAAGACTTCTGTAGAAGTTGAAGTGTCAGACTGTCTCTCTCTGTGTCTTGTTTCCCCTCCTCTCGTGCCCATATTTGGTTAGTTCCTGTTCCTGTCCTCATTTGTATTATCAGTTCCCAGCCCTGTGTCTTTAGTTGATTAGTCCCCAGCCCTGTGTTAGTAATTATCTAGTTTAGTCTCCCCTTTAAAAGCCCTGTGTTTCCCTGCTTCTGTGTGCTGTCTTAACATCATTTGTTGTGTGGATGTTGTGTCTCCTGCGTTCTCTAATAAAGTGTAATTGAAGTAAGTTCCTCGCCTCCTCGTTCCCTTCTCCAGAGTGGACTGTGACAGAAGACAGCACCAACAAGGAAGGACTATAAGGAGGCGCAACTTCTCCCTCGTTTTGTTTTCCGTTTTGAGAAGTTTTTTGTTTTCTGTTTTTTCCCCTCCGCGGCTATGGAGGAACGAGCCAAGCTCATCGCCGTGGCTCAGGCGAGCCACGAACCGCTCACCTTCGCGAGGGCTTTCATACCGCTCGCCCTCGCCAGCGCCCTTGAAGGTGAAGTCCTCAAGACTCTGTTCCAGCTCGGGATCTCTTTCCATCAGCCAGTCGATCTTCCAGACACCTCCAACCTAAACTGGCAAGAGACGGTTATCCGGTGTCTGGACAGTCTCCGATCCCGAGCCGGAGTTCCGTCAGAGGTCACCCCCATGTGCCTGACCAAGGGCTGCAGTCACCCACATTCCCTTGTGTTCCCTCGAGCCCGTAAGTGGGCCTCCAACAGTGCTGACCTGGGGACGAAAGTACTGGACCCGTCTTTCACATCTGTCCGGTCAGCGCTGAAATCGGCCCCCCGTCTCCCAAGCCCGCTGCCCTCTGCGGCCCAGGCAAGCCCACCGTCGGAGAATGAAGCAGGCCCGCCTGCAATGAGTATGGCAAGCCCACTGATCATTGAGCCTTGCAAGTGCTCTCCAGTGCCCGCTCCTCGACAGCGCCCTCGAGAACCCGCTTCTCCTGGGCCAGTCCTTCCAGAGCCCCTGCTGGTCCCGTCCAGCTCTCCAGAGCCCCTGCTGGTCCCGTCCAGCTCTCCAGAGCCCCTGCTGGTTCCGTCCAGCTCTCCAGAGCCCCTGCTGGTTCCGTCCAGCTCTCCAGAGCCCCTGCTGGTTCCGTCATTTTTAGACATCTTGCCATACCAGGCTATTGAAACCAAATGTATTTACTATTAGGACATGGCTACTTGATTTTTTTATTACAGCCCGTGATAATTAATACATTACAAAATCATTGTAAAAATTAGGCTAAAAGAAAGTCATCCCACTACTCTACGTCTACTTCTATCATCGCTTGGATTACAGCGTCACGCGCCTTCTTTCTGAATGTGATTTTTCTCCAATGAGGGGCGGAACATATGGCAAATTACTCTACGGCTCTTATATTATTGCACTGGTTGGCTATTAACTGCGAGCAGACAGCGTGTCAATCGATGCATTGGAGAATACGGCGGACATAAATAAAGAAATGAAGTCGCTTGTCAGATTTCCCAAACAAGCAACCATATTTTTTTAAATAAGCCCAAAAAAACGCAACCAGGGATTTTTTCCCGCAACTTTACAAAAAAAGAAGCCCAAAGTCACGTATATAACGCGGGCTTGGCAACTGTGGCCACGGACATCTTCATACTTGGCTACATACGTCTGCTATGTCCAGTGTTGGGGGGTAACGAGTTACAAAGTTAGTATAGCCTACTTATCACAACATTGTCAATCGCGTTGTCAATCGCAAACGCTAATTTATTCAAATGTCTCTCTACCGAACTACCTAGGCTACTGTAGCTTAATTTGCGGAGGACGAAGAGAAAGCACCCCTTTGATAAATGAGCCAGCAGTGGAGAAATAATAACTTTTTAAGAAATAATCTATTTTGAGTAACGACCCCAACACTGGCTATGTCCTTGCTGGAGTGTGACGTGATTTGTGTCATGTGCAGGTGCGATGGATCGCATACAAACCAATAGGGTGTCGGAATGGTATATGTTTTACTTCTCATCCAACCACAATCAAATTCACTATCCGGATGGTGCGATTTATCTGGATAGGTTTTTTTTTTTTTTTTGAACGAAGACAAGCCGGAATGAAAACAAGCCGAAATGAAATAGGAGCAACGAGGCTATTTTTAAAATGTAAGGAGTAGAAAGTACAGATAATTGCGTGAAAATGTAAGGAGTAGAAGTAAAAAGTAGGCTGAAAAATAGTTACTCCAGTAAAGTATAGATACCCAAAATTTCTACTTAAGTAAGGTAACGAAGTATTTGTACTTCGTTACTTGACACCTCTGGTTCCCAAAAATTCACCAACATACAGACTTTCCAACAAGGGGAAAAAATACCCTGGATTTGTTTACACCACACAGAGAGGAGCTTACAAGGCCCTCCCCCTCCCCCACCTCGGAGCCTCAGACCACATCACTGTCATGCTAATGCCTGCATACAGACCGCTCGTTAAAGCCATCAAACCTGTACACAAACTGATACAAGTGTGGCCTGAAGGGTCGTCAGAGGCACTTCAAGACTGTTTTGACACTACTGACTGGGATATGTTTAAGCAGGCTGCCACATACAACAATACTACAGACCTCCAAGAGTACTCCGAGACTGTCACTGCCTACATCACCAAGTGTATTGATGATGTAACGGTCACAAAGTCTATCACTGTCCAGGCCAACCAGAAGTCGTGGCTGACAGGGGAGGTCTACAGACTTCTGAAGGCTCGGAATGCTGCCTTTAGAGCTGGAGATGAGGAGGGCCTGAAGACAGCTAGGGCCAACCTATCCCGTGGCATCAGAGAGGCCAAGAGACAGTACTCCAGGAGGATAGCCCATCGTTTCAGTGACAGCAGAGACACTCTGAGCCTGTGGCAGGGGATTCAGACCATTACGGACCACAAGACCCCACCACAGACCTATGACAGCACCATCCCCCTGCTGAACGAGCTGAATGCCTTCTTTGCTCGCTTTGAGGCACAAAACGGCACCACTGCACAGAAGACTCCACCTCCTCCCAGCGACCAGGTGATGTCGCTGTCCCCAGACAGTGTGAGGAGATCCCTCAGCAGGATCAATGCACGCAAAGCTCCGGGTCCTGACAACATTCCTGGGCGTGTACTGAGAGACTGTGCAGTGGAACTCACTGATGTCTTCACAGACATTTTCAACATCTCACTAAGTCAGGCTGTTGTCCCCACATGCTTCAAAGCTACCACCATCATTCCAGTCCCGAAGAAGTCATCTCCATCCTGCTTCAATGACTACCGTCCAGTAGCACTCACTCCTATTCTCATGAAGTGCTTTGAACGGCTAGTCATGCAACACATCAAATCTGTCCTCCCCCCCTCCCTGGACCCCTTCCAGTTTGCATATAAGTCCAATCGCTCGACCGATGATGCCATCGCCACTGCCCTCCACCCAGCCCTCACACATCTGGACAAAACGGACATGTATGTCAGATTGCTGTTCATAGACTTCAGTTCAGCATTCAACACAATCATCCCTCAACAGCTCATTCATAAACTGGTCCAGCTGGGGCTCAATACATCGCTGTGCAACTGGCTGTTGGACTTTCTGACCGGGAGACCTCAGGCAGTACGGGTCGGCAGTAACACATCCAGCACCATCACACTGAACACAGGGGCCCCCCAAGGATGTGTGCTGAGCCCCCTCCTCTTCACTCTGCTGACCCACGACTGCACACCGTCACACAACTCCAACCTCTTCATTAAATTTGCGGATAACACGACTGTGGTGGGTCTCATCAGCAACAGAGATGAGACAAACTACAGGAGCGAGGTGAGCCGCCTGGCCGGGTGGTGCAGTGACAACAATCTCTCTCTGAATGTGGAGAAGACGAAGGAGATTGTCGTTAACTTCAGGAGAGTGCACTCTCTGCATGCTCCTCTGACCATCAATGGTGCGACCTTGGAGAGTGAGCAGCACAAAGTTCCTGGGTGTACACATCACAGAGGACCTCTCCTGGACCAACAACACTGCAGCACTAGCCAAGAAAGCACAACAGCGTCTCTACTTCCTCCGCAAACTCAGAAGAGCCAGAGCCCCAGCCCCCATCATGTGCACCTTCTACAGAGGCACCATCGAGGGCATTCTGACTAGCTGCATCACTGTGTGGTATGGCGCCTGCAACGCGTCCTGCCACAAGTCCCTTCAACGGATAGTGAGAGCAGCTGAGAAGATCTTTGGTGTCTCTCTCCCCTCCCTCCAGGACATCTACAGCACCCGTCTCACCCGCAAAGCCCTCTACATATCAGGTGATACCACCCACCCGACACACAGCTTCTTCAGTCTGCTACCATCAGGGAGGAGACTGAGGAGTCTCCAGGCCAGGACCAACAGACTGAAGGACAGCTTCATCCACCAGGCTGTCAGGAAGCTGAACTCCCTCCCGTCCTTGCCCCCCCTCCCCTCTCTTACACCACGCACCACTGAACTCTGACCACAACCCCTCCCGCCCCCCACACACCACACCCACCCACACACACACACACACACACACACACTGTGACAAGCACCAGTCACTTTGTACAGCATTGGACTGACCTCATTCAACTACCTCTTCTGACAGTCTGAATAAAGACTGCTCTCTTTTTGTCACTTTAAATAGAATAGACTTAATAAGCTCTTTGCACTACACCATTCATATTCTGCACTGTCTGTGTATTTCACTGGTTTGCACTATCTACCATGTGCCTTATGCCACTTTATCTATTTTTTTATTATTATTTTTATTTTTATTTTTTTCTACATGTCCTTATTTGTATATTTGTGCATTCTACTGTTAGTGTTTAGTGTTATCTGTATGCACCAGGGAGTAAGAGAGTAATGCAATTTCAATTCTCTGTATGTATGTACGGTACATGTGGTAGAATTGACAATAAAGCTGACTTTGACTTTGATGACCTCTATTAAATATTTATGTTGTTTTGTTTGTTTTGTTGGAAGTGACTGTACAGTACTTGATGTATTTTTGTTCACAATATTGTGTAATAAGATTAATTCCGAAACGAACTTGACATTTTCCCTTTAAATTATTTTAATATGATCATCTGACCTATTAATACAAAGTTGTTTCTGTGTGTAGATATAAAAATCCAATTAACCAATCTAAACAAATAACTGACAAAAGTGTACTTCAGCAGTGTGTAAAACAGTCAGAACATTTTAGTTTGCAATCATCGCAATTTGAAAAATCATTGCAATTATTTATGTTTTATATCCTACATAATTAACTGGTAATGTAATGGAGGATATAGAGGATTTGTAAAGCATTACATATAGACAGAAAGGCTGTTTGCTGTGTAAATGTGAATAGTGTGTAAATAAAGAAATTTGATGTTTGTAGTAAGTGAAAATAGAAGTATTTTTATTGCACTTCATTTAAGTAGTTAGATGCTATTTGTACTAAAGGGGCCATCACACTACACTTTTCATTCCATTAACTTCCATTTATGCGCATACCAATGCAGGAGACAGGAAATGCAATCTCATGCGAATTTCACTGCATTTCAAAGTTTGGTGAATTCTGACCTGTGAATTTGTGTCAAGTGAAGGTGTGTGACATAGAATATCTACATGTCGAGCGTGACATCTTAGCTGGATTTAAATCTGCAGAATTGCAATATGGGAATAGAGTGCTTTTTTTTTTTTTTTACATTTTTGTTGTATTATATGTTGAATTATGCTTTTATCATATTATGACCATTGGTCAATGTCTGTGGCTTAAATGTGAAAAGAGTTAGATGGCATTTATACTCAAGTGCAGGTAGTGGCAGATAATATTTGCACCTCAATTTAATGTACTTTGTATAACAATATGCAATAACAACATATTTATTGAATATGATTGCATTTATTAAAACTATAAGTAGATGCTACTTTATTGGGAACTTACACTTCCCTAATGGAATTGAATACTATGCTATACTACATGCAAGGTCACATTTGCAAAACATCCGGTGAGATTTCATGGGCAAAACAGGTCCATTGTCAATAGTGTAGCAATGTATAAAGCACAGCTCAGTTTCAGACTAAGCAGCTTTTCGTTGTTAAACAGTGTATTCATATGGCCAACTTGAACACTAAGAAAATCTGTGTTGTCTGAATTTTGCCAAGCAACGGTACATGTATCGCACTTTTATTCTCCATGCCACTGCTCCGGTTATCAGACAGGTTTCTTAGTTTGTCTTCCTCAACCAGACAGAGATTGACAGAGCTAGTGTAAACAGCCTTTGCCAAGAAGATTAGGATTATTTGCACTCAGTGTAAATAGACACTCTGTTAAATAGATCACTTCTCATAAGAGTAGCAAAAGTCCTATCAACCTGTTACAGTATTGTTAGCTTTTAATGTTTCTTGAGGGCCTTTAGGTCAAACATTAGGTTTTAAACATTGTGCTTTTTTTCAGGGGGATCATTTTTATTGGCAATAATAGCTATGGGCTAGAACCCATCTTGCACTCCAAAGCCAATGAACACCTCCTCTTCCTGTTGAAGGACAGTCAATCAGAACCATTTGTATGTGGACTGGCCAATGAGACGTCTTCCAGCGAGGACCACTCTCATTACGATGACATGTCCATGTTTATACGGGTTGGAAAATATGTCTTGTTGTTATATCAATATTTTTCACAAACACATTTGACATTTCATTTAATCTATTGAATCTGCAGAAAAAACGAAACTTACCTCAGACCAAATATGTGGAGTTGGTGTTAGTAGTGGACAACCAAAGGGTGAGTTTTAGCCATTAGAAGTCTGTGTTTTTGGAATTATCTTTTCATCATTGTGTAGTTCTTACAGGTGTGTTTATGTTCTCAGTTCGTCTTCAAGAACAGTGATACAACTGCTGTGCGTAACGAGATGGTCCAGTTGGCTAACTTGCTGGATACGGTAAGAATTTTAGCTACAGATATGGTTATTGTCAGGAGAAGCCCAACCCTAACCTCGGTCAATAATGTGTTAAGAATGTTGTAATGTGTGCCAGGGCAGTTCTTATTGTGACTGATGTTTATAGACTGATGTAATGAAATATTATTGGCTATTTTTGTGTTCACCCCAGTACTACAAACAGCTGAATATCCGGATAGCACTGATTGGCTTGACGATTTTTGACAAGGAGAACCCCTTCAGTGTAGATGGCAACCCTGGGGAAGTGTTGGGCAGGTTTGTGCAGTGGAGAAAGAAAGAACTGTTACCTAAACTTAGGCATGACGTGGGACAGCTTATTGTGTAAGTATTCCACCATATCCTGTAGCTTTGGTTTTTCAATAAATAGTTCAATAAAATATTTGTTCACTCTTGATTGTTTCTTGTAGATCTACCATTAGTCAAATAAAAGGAAATCCCACTCCAAACTCATTCCATTGGTTGGCCCAGTCATGTCCGGCCAAGTTAGCTCATCGCACTATTTTGATTTAACTCAACTCAGTTTTTTTTTTCTAGAGCACTTTCACAAACCACAGTAAGTACCAAAGTACTGCTGAAAGTAATACATGTAATCAAATACATGCAGCCAAAAATACATACAGTGAAACAAAAATACATACAGATTTACTAGCCGTTTTCCTTTTAGACGGCAAAATTTATTACGGTTTGCGGTAGTCAGTTTACTTTGTGCTATTATGTCACATCCCAAAAAGCATGTCTTGATACATTATGTGGTTGACATGGCTGGGATAGTTGCTGATTTTTGCTTCTTGGTAGACTATGTTGGTCATTATGGACATGAGTTTAGTGCATCTGTGTTCCAATCCCGTCTATGCTTTTATGGGACTGCGGTCTCTTGCTAATTTACCTTGTTTAGTAAATCTGGTTTGTCTTTAGTTTGTAATGTTGTCTAGTTCTTGTTTCTGATTCCCTGATTGATTTCACTTAACAAATTCATTGATCCAGCAGCTCAACTTTTAGGCTTGTCACAATTCCTAGACTTGCTGTCTTGGCTACTTGAGAGCGTTTATGCAACAGGAAGAAAGTGTGCAAGACTGTCCCAGGTTGGGAAAATCCCAAACCTCAGTGCTCTTAATGAAGACTAAATCCACTCTGTCTATAATATGATATAATATGGTATTCTGGGCTAAGCATATCCCAGGCATTTATCATGTTTAGGAACTCAGGTTCCTCAAAATCTCAAGAAAACCTTTTAGTTTGAAGGGATAGTTCACCCAAAAATTTAAATTATGTCATCATTTACTCACCCTCAAGTGGTTCCAAACCTGTATGAATGTCTTTGTTCTGCTGAACACACAGGAAGATATTCTGAAGACTGTGGGAAACAGAGCAGTTCTGGGGCACCATTGACATCCATAGTATTTTTTTCCTACTATGGAAGTCAATGGTGCCCCAAAACAGCCTGGTTACAAACTTTCTTCAAAATATCTTCCTTTGTGTTCAGCAGAACAAAGACAGGTTTGGAACTACTTGAGGGTGAGTAAATGATGACAGAATTTTCATTTTTGGGTGAACTATCCCTTTAAGTTAAATTAATTAGATATTACATAACATATCATTTGGAAGTAAAATACATTGTAGTGGTAAAGAGTAAGTATGCGTTTTTTTTTTTGTTTTTTTTTTGTAAAACACTTGCAACTGCTTATTTATCACTTAATGAGCACCAGAAGATTATTTCTGCAAAGTAATTAATCAAAATATGTAAATAAAAAAACTGGAAAAACTCGCAAATGTGTCCCTTTGGGTAATTGAAGGTTCTACACACATTTGCAGACCTTACATCCACTTCAACACTAGGAAACACAGGAAATACATCATGCAAGTAGACAAGTGGTCAATGACAAAGATTGAAAATACGAGTATTGGGACAGGCCCTATGTGAATATGCACGCCGCCCTACTATAAAACAGTAAAAGAAAACAGTAGTATGTCTGAATTCATAGTATTCATAAAGTAGGTGAAAAGTACCCAAATGACTTGTTACTTACAGTGAGGTTCTGCATTGCTCATCATGAAGCCACAGGAGAGGTTTTGTAAATGGAAGTGTAGCAACCCAACTGACGCTGCTAGATTGCATGACAACATGATGAATGTTGTAAATCCAGATTACATTCATACTGCACACATTCATACTATAATAGAACATACTTGTGTAACTTACAAAGTAAGTACTTCAGTAATGCAAAATAAGTACTTATTCAGAGTATATGATTTTGTTTGAAGCCAGGGTGAGAATGATCAGGGAAGAGGTAACAGGAAATAGACAACACTACGAGTGCTATTGTTATAGCTTTAGTGTGGTACTGTTCTTTTAGGATTATACTTATTTTATTTATATTTATCCTCAGTTATCTGCTTGATGTAATGGGCCGTTAGCAAAAATCCTCACTTTCTGAAATCTCCAAAGTACATTTACAGTTTGAGAATGTAGTCCTTCCCATTTAATTTATTTAGTCTTGGTCCTCAGAGATCACACCAGATGTCATTGATATCAGACCTGTACATGTTCTGAATAACATGATCTGTGTCTCTGTTTCTTAAAGAGGCCGTTCAGGAGCGTACCCTGGAGGTGTGCTCGGCATGGCCTTCGTAGGGAGCGTGTGCTCTGCGAACAGCGGCGGAGGAATCAATGTGGTTAGGACATTTTTACTGCATCAGTCATTTTGACTATAATACTAATAAAACTTGACTATATTAGAATGCTCTTAAGTATTCTGAAGCCTTCAGAGCTGATTGTTTTCAGAAAGCAGTAATCTAAAACCTGAATGATTTATTGATGGAAAGGTGTGTTTGTGAACTGGTTGCCTGAAGGAAGACAAGCAAAAATTAATTATGTTAGACCAATTTAATTGTTTCAAATGTCTGTGCTGCTTCATACCTGCTGCAAATACATTTAGATGCATATAACAGATGCAAGAAATGAATTCTAATGTCATGTTCTTTTGTGATTTTCACTGTTATATCATCACAGTTTAGTAACAACATTCTGCAGTCGTTCTCTACGGTGGTTGCTCACGAGCTGGGCCATAACCTGGGCATGAGTCATGACATCACTGGCTGTAACTGTGGGAGCTGCATCATGGCACCCACTGCCGGGTCAGTGGCTGCTGTTGTTTCATAAATTCTTCATTAGTGCAACTACTGTAAACATTATTTAAAACATAATTTAACATGGGAAACATTTAACATTTGCTCACCCTCACATTGTTACAAACCTGTATGAATTTTTCTTTTTTAATTCTGTGGAACACAAAAGAAAAGAAATACAGGTTTAGAATGACATGATGACCGAACTGTATTTTTTACAGAATTATTTAATTTTATTGCAAGTTACTAGTTAATAGAAAATAGAATAGTTAAAAGTTTTATTTACATTTTTTTAACTTGTTAAACAAAACCATTTGTTAAAAGGTATTATAAATAAAATACCAATGGCCAACCATAATATCAAAATAGTTTTCTGATTTAAAAGTTATTTTGCAAATATGCATTTTACTTTTAATTGATTTGATGTTGTTTTCCCAAATAATAATCAATAATAATGAACAATAAACAAATGGCATATTTAAAAAAATAAATATTAAATAATTTAATATAGTAAATTAATTTTATATATTTCTATTTCATATAATATATTATAAGTAGTTTAATATAAAGTAAATACATATATAATAATATAGTAATATAAAGAAAAGAATGGTTAAAATTGTGTTAAAAAAAGACTTAAAATGCAAATCATGTAAATAAAGCGATAACGCAACATAGTAAATATAGTGGTAACACAACATGAAATATATATATATATATTGTGACTTGCATTACTAATTACACATTTCTGGTCTTATTGTGCACAATTTATGTAAGGTCATTATAAAAAATATTTTTTGCCTTCGTAATCTCTCATCGTTTGGTTAACACTTTGGTTTAGGGACCAATTCTTACTATTAACTAGTTGCTTATTAGCATGCATATTTCTAGCATTTTGGCTGTTTATTGGTACTTAAAAGCACATATTAATGTCTTGTTCTGCATGACCGTATTTTAGATCCATTGTTCCCATACCCCATACCTAAAATTAACAACTACTTTTCTTATAAAATTTTTAATTGCATATCCTGTCAGACTCAGAAATACATATGATTATGAAAGTAAAATGGGTGTAGAGCATTTCATGTTGACCTCAATTAGAGAAAACAGGAGGTTTGTATGTGTGCGATGTTGTGTTTGGGTGTGAACGCAGAGGAGGGACTAAGTTCAGTGACTGCAGTGAGAAAAACTTCGAGAGTTTGATTCAGAGAGGTGGAGGGGCGTGTTTGAGGAACCCACCATCTCAAGACGACGTCATCTCCGTGCCCAGGTGTGGGAATGGCATTCTAGAGAGTGAAGAGCAGTGCGACTGTGGCACACCGCAGGTATCTTTTAAAATTCAGAGGTTTAATTTCCTGTTTAACAGTGCACAGTCAAAGCTTCAGTCTCAATAGAAACATTTCATTTAAACTCCAATTGTCGTTTAAACTCCAAACTTCATTTAACTTTTTTTTTATTTCCATAGAAATATTGAGTTGCAGTCAATTATATTTCCAGTGTTTTTTTGTTTTTTTTCCAGTATGAGTTTGAGGGTAATTCCATGAAATCGGTGCCATTTCCACTTGGAAAAATTAAAAAACAAAATAAGCTTAATCAACATTTTTTAAATATCCATGAAATGAAGACTCCTTAAAATTACAAGAAATTGTATTGTGCCATCTCAGGCTATGTAATTTATTATTTTTCTATCTCATGTTTTGGTATTTTTGTAAACCCTGTTACCAGATACTATAGTTCAATTAGAACTATGTGATAGTTTTCACATATATGAGCAGCATATTTTTCTTTTTCACTGGGATTGTTACAAATTTTGGATTTCAATTTTTTTTTTATATATTTGTCATTCAGATGACCAAGAACATCCTAATTGACCATGTCAATTAAGAAAAAAAGAAAGAAATATATATATATATTTACAAGAGAGAGACATTAAAAAAGGGCTTTGTTCAAAATAAAATATAGTTAAAGTTACAATAAAAAAACCCCGAAAGGCTGTATCAAATATAATTTTTAAATTTTTTATTAAATTAATGACAGTAACAGGATTGACGTCATAGTCACAGGACTTACAGGGATGACAGGACACACATTCTTCAGCACACTGCACATATTTATTTACATAATACTGTACAGTTTTTATATTATATTGTTTTGCACTTACTTAACATAATAGTATGACAATAGTAAACAGTCAATTTTTTAAGTTTAAGTCAGTTCATTGTAGATTTAGCTCATTGCATTTCTAAGAGATCTAATATTTTAAGGGTATTGTAATTCGATAATGCACCCAGCTGTTCGTCTGTGTCCCCTCACAGAACTTCAAATATACTGATCTGGTTCAATTGTTGGGCAAGGAATATGATCCGATCTTGGTGTTTCTGTGATCATCTGAAACCAGACCAAGATCTTGACTTTCTTGAACATTGCAAGACTGGGGTGAATGTCTGCAATCACCTGCTGCTCTTGTTTGTGATTGAATTTACATGGATGCATTATTGACAATGAGTTATGGAAAAAAAAAATGAGTTTTATTGAGACTGATCATCCTATCCTGGTCATTAACAACAAAAGTAATAGTAACAATACCAATAATACCAACTAAAATGTAACTCATGCTCATATGCCACTGAATGAAATAGGCATTAGCTTAAAATTACACCCAGGGTGACCTTTAAAATGTTTGCATTTTACACAGATAATGTTTAAAAACAGAGTGACTCCTAATCTATGTCATCCCTGTTACCCAAATGTCAAAACCTGTTACCCTAAGAAGTAAAAGTGATGACTGTAACAGGTTTGACAATTTCAAACTAATTTCTAGCTAATAGTCAAGTTCACAAAAGTTCATGTTGTACACTTTGAAAGGATTTTACTTGTAGATATTGATTATATTAAATGTAATAAATAATTGTTTAAATTTACATTTTAAAAATGGTAACAGTATTGACACTGCATTGCTTAACAATGAGAGTATATTTAAAACAATATGCAAATGTGATTTTTATATCATTTTGACTTCATTTTGTAAAGTAAAAGTCCTGCTGAAAAAGGAAAATCATAGTGAGGGACAGGTCAAAAACCTTACCCTTAAAAGCATAAATGCTATTTAAATTATTTAAACTAATATTTAATTGCCATTTTTTGATGTAGTATTGATGAAAGAATACATAGTATCATTATGGTTTTTAAATTGCAAATTTATTCATTGTTATATTAATATGTTTGATTATTTCTTAGGGATGCAAAAGGCACCGATTTCGTGGAATGACCTTATAAAGTTGTTGACACACAGGTCTTTTATGTCTGTTTTTTTAGTACTCAACACAACCATGCATACGACTATCGCATGTGTGAAAGTCTCAGTCATCACCCATAAATTACTTTATTTAACATGAAATTATTTAATTTCTACTTGTGTATATTATTAAAAGTATTTTCATGATAATCAAAATTTAATAATTTGCTCCACTTGGAAATTATATTAAATTCCGATGAATATAATGATCCTACAGGAAATACACAAGTTAACTGTGTTATGTTTTCTTAATCTGACTTAATTAGTTGTCCTGTTTGTTCAACTTTTGGATGTTCTGGGATCATTTAAAACCTAAAGGAAAGGCAAATACACCATTAAATCCTTAAAATAAAAATGAAATAGATTTTCTGTATTGCAGTCCAGAGCTTTTCAGTATTGTTGTACTGAATGTTGTGTTGCAGGAGTGCACTAATAAGTGTTGTGATGCTGCTACATGCACCCTTACTAGGGGCTCGGCCTGTGCTGCAGGAAGCTGCTGTGAAAACTGTCAGGTCAGACTCCTCATCACACATACGCATTGATCTAGCTATTTGAATGAACATATTTGTTTAGAACTGTTTTAGACTGTTTCCTTATGTAAACCGTGCTTGATTTGTATATATTTCACTCCTGATTAACACCAGACAGCTTTTTTCACTGGATGAAGCAATATTATGCATAGAGGATTCAAATTTTTCCAGAAATAATGGTTTGTCAAGTTAATAATATCTTAATGAACTGGAGTCATGTAGATTACTTGTTGATTATTGTGATGTTTTATGACTCTCATTCTGACGGCACCCATTCACTGCAGAAGACCATTTGTCGAGCATGTGTTGTAATACTAAATTTCTCCAAATGTGTTTGTGATGAAGAAACAAACTCTTCTACATCTCCATTTTTAGGGGAACTATTCCTTTAACCCTGAATGGAGAAAAAAAAGTTATTTATTTGGCCTCTATTAATTTCCTTGCACTGAAAAAAAATAATTTACTTATTGTCTTAAATAAGGTACATTTATCTAAGAAGCAAAACTGGATTAATATTATTGCATGTGTAAATGACTAATGAACAACTTTAATAAGGTTTATTCTTAAAATAAAAAAGTGAAATAAGATCTTTGTAACAGTGTAAAACTGGTTTATTGTGAGCAGATCAATGTGGCCGGCACACCCTGCAGAACGTCCATCAACTCATGTGATCTGCCAGAGTACTGCGGTGGAACATCTCCATTCTGTCCGGCAGATTTCTACATGATGGACGGCCTCCCGTGCGCAAATAATGCAGCATTCTGCTTTGAGGGCCGTTGCCAGACATTTGACTACCAGTGCAAACAGCTTTTTGGCTCAGGTACTTCTCATTGTTCTCATTTTTATCTCTTTATACTGGGTGATCATATGTCACTCTCTGTCTGTTAGAAAGCGGTCAACCTTTAAATGACATAATGTGGTTTCAAATTTTATACAAAGCTTGTTTTGTAAGGTTTTTTTTTTTTTTTCTTTTTCTGTATCTCTGGCTTTTCAGAGGCAACTAAAGCAGATGATAAGTGCTTTAGTCATGTTAATACTCTTGGCAATACATTTGGGAACTGTGGATACTCTGGGTCTAATCCGAAACCATGTGAAGTCCAGTGAGTACCTCATTTCATTTTCATCAGACAAAGAATGCATGTTTTACATTATTAAAAAATATCGTTGGTGTCGGTAACAATAGCCTTGTGGCCAGTGCGCTGACATATAGCGGCATTCTGGGTGTCCCAAGTTCGAATCCCGGCTCCCCTATCTCTCTTCCACTTCACTTCCTATCAGCTCTGATCTGTCCTATGCTAATAAAGAAATAAAAAATAATAATAATAATAAACAGTTGGGTGGTTGATTCAGTGCTAACTGTTACAAACCAATTGAGAAAAATTCTGAAAAAAAGGGTTTTGAGATTTTAGTTAAACTTAATTATACTACAGCTGGCTGCATTTTATCAGTATTGTACCATAAAGAGAAAAAGTACATATGTATGTATATAAATTTTCAAATAATTTCCACAATATTTTGAATTTCATATTTTGCTTTAAAAACATTACATACTGTATATCAGCATTTTATTGACCATAGACCAAAACACATTTTAGCTACTGTGATGAAACAATATCTTACTAATACTTTTCAGAAAACATATATTATGTATATTTTGACATTATTGTACTCCAAATATTTATTATTTTGAGATATTAATTGAGTTTTTTTTTTTTGCTTTTTATAAGGATAGGACAGTGTGTAGACAGGAAGCGAAGTGAGAGAGGGGGGGTTAGCCAGGACTCGGACTTGGGACACCCGAAGCACAACGGCTCTAGCCTATATGTCAGCGAACTGCCCATAAGGCTATTGGCACCGAATGTTAAATTGGGAAAACGTGGCTTGCAACACCACGTTCTTATAAAATAACTCCAGCTGTGAGTGAATTTATACTTTCTGTATTTACAGAAATGCTATGTGTGGAAAAGTCCAGTGCGTATTCGACAGCAACCACCCACCAGCAGGAGCGACGGTGAGCGTAGTAAAAATAGAGGGAAACACAATCACCTGCATGAATGCTGACTTCAGCATGGGCCCGGATGTGCCCGATCCAGCCTATGTCAAAACTGGCTCAGTCTGTGCTTCTGGAAAGGTTAGTATGGAGAAAACAAGACATTAGTTTTGTAGGCTTATTGTGTCACCTTAAAGTTTTGACATCTTGCCTGTATTGGAACATTTTAGATGTATTTTAATCATAAATTACTTTAAAAGAGAGTTAACAGACAATTAGTTTGAATGACAACAGTACAGATTTGTGATTTTAAATGGACTCTTGAACCAACATGGTCATGCCATTTGGAGTTTGATACTTTCATTTTATTATAATCTATGACCTTTAAGCAAACAGTTGAGTCCTGTATTTCTTTCTCTCAGGCGTGTTTGGACTTTACGTGTTTGAATTCTTCAGTTCTGGATCAGAGACAGAAATGTGACTCCCAGAGAAACTGCAACAGTAATGGAGTAAGTTACTAAATCCTTTTTTTTAAATCCATGTTTCTGGTGTTAATGTGAATGATTCATCAATGCAGGTCAGTCCTTATTACTTTTTAGTCCCTCTTACTTTTCAACCCCATGTAGAAACCACTTTTCACTAAATAACCAATTCATCAACCCTAATTGGCTTTCAATGGTGTGGTTTTCTCATAGGTGTGTAATGATCAGCTCAATTGTCATTGTAATAATGGCTGGGCTCCTCCCAGCTGTGACCGAGCCGGCAGAGGAGGAAGTATCGACAGCGGCCCTGCACAGATCGGTTAGAGCACACTCATTCAGTCTCAGTCTCTAAATAAACAAAACACACACCAACATGCTATACTGTTATATCATCCCTTTGAAACTCTTTCCTCACAGATTACTCCCTGAGAGATGGACTCTTGATCTTCTTTCTTCTGGTGGTGCCAGTTTTGGTGGTCTTAATAATCATTTTGCTCTACGTGTTCAAAAGAGACAGTCTCAGCCGCTGTAGAAAGCACCGTCCTTCCAAAAGCCAAAGGTCAATCAATTATTATGCTATTCCTTTTCATGGCATTTCAGTCTTGGAACTTATGTATTATGTTCAATCTTTAATGTTTTAATATTGCTTCTTTTATTAGTAAACTGTGACTGCTTTACATGCATATTAATATTCCGATTTTAAGTAGAATATTCTAAGTATTGAGTCGTGTAAATGCCACAATCCGATTTTTCTGATTCTGTTTACAACCGTATTCTGATTTCTCAAATTCCATTTGGAATCCAGAAGGAATTGTTTCCTAAATGTTTATTTGTGTAACAGATATTTTTTTTATTATTATACAAGCACCTCTGTTTAACTGTTCAAATTTGAATTCTGTTCTGCTTTTTTTTTCTGTCGGCGCACCTTTTAAAAATGTTAAACAGGCTTTTTATATGTGTAATATAGGTGCTTTATATATTTGCAATGTTAGAAAAACAAAAACAAAAAAAACAGCACATTTCTGTAGTGACAAGACAGCTCTTTAAAACAGAATTATTAAAATAAATTATTATTATTATTATTATTAACGATTGCCTGACCCTTTCCATTTCATGGCGGTTTTGTAGAGCATTTTTGAACATGAGAAGTGTGAGTCCTAATTAAAAAGTAATACAACTAATATCAGTAGCATTATTTATTTATTAGCACCTAACGCACCTTATGGTATGTGCAGAAATGTGCCCAATCAATGGCTATAAGAGAAAGAGCAGTAATATTTTTAGACCAGCAACTTAAGATTAAAAAAATTCTGCTGCTGTGATGTCTACAAAACATACACATTTACATTTACCAGTGCTTTCCGTGGGAAGGATAATAATGTCATGCTAATCAAACCGGCACATTCTGTCCTGAGCCTCAGTTGCATAGAAAGGAGGCATGTTTGAGCTGAAAATCACAACTGACTTCATTTATATACACATAGCATGAGTTCCTGGTTAAGTTGGATTGCGAGTGGCATGTGAAGAAGGTGTAGGTTTGAAATATGCAACAACTTGTGAATTCACCCTGAGATATTTCATGTCAACAAACAAACTCAAAAATGTTTGAAAATTGCTGCCAAATCTTCTGACATGAATATTTTGTTTAATATTTTACGACAGGTCAACGAATGCAACAAATGGTCCATCGACTGTACAGTCAAATGTGGAAGCAAACAGCAATGCAGCAAGAGCTTCCACCCAACAGTCAAGGACAGAGGTTCAAACCAATGTTATTTTAGTATCTTTGATATTCTATTGTAGTTTTTGTTAATATTTTGAATTAGACATTTTTTTCCCCTCATTTTTAGTTTTATTATATTGATGATAACCCTGTTTTACGTAGTAAACCACACACAATTCACTCACAATTATACTTATAACTTATAGCCGTAACCCTGACATGACCCTAACAATAGAAACATGGCTACGAATACACTGATACAAATGAGCTGTATTATCTACACACACTGTTCTTTGTGTGTGTAGATAATATAGAGATGTGCCAGAGATTACTCATAAATTCATTATACATTGCTTCCATTTTCACAATTCTACTACTGTTGTCCTGACAACACACTGAAGTTACTCTAATGAACCACCCTGAACACTTCATTTAGCGTCTTTTAAGGATTAATAGTAAGTCAACTTCTGCTGATCATCTTTTTGGTAACTTTGCCCACTTCTTTGGTTTCTTACAGCCACCTAAACCAGCATATCCAGTGGATACCTCAGTAACTCAACCAAGGTAATAGCACTAGAAATATCAAACCCAACCTAAGTTTTCCATGCTTTCTATTGATTTAGTGGTGGTGTTTGCCAAGGCAAGCAACAGACCTTTAACAATAAAGTCCCCATTAAAGTAAAACTGAAGTTTAAGCTAGTATTCCCAAAACAATGGCAAAATTTGCATTTATAAGATTTATGCATTCAAAATCAGTCCTTTTCACCAATATGGATCAACAGTTTTGATGACATTAATTCTGCACTTCAGTTTCTCATCAGATTTTCTGTCCAATAGTATGCTCTCTAGATTATAAACGGTGTATGAAATTGGTCAATTAACCTCTTAATGATTGAACAGCTGTACCATAATAAACCGCTTTGACAAGAAGAGGAGACAATTCCATGCACCAACATAAATGACACACTTTTCAAACTACACATTATAACTTGCTGGACTGTGACATAAATAAAATGTTATTAACTATTTTTGAAAGGGCATGAGCCTTTGAAATGTCCCAACCTGACTTCTTGTTTCAGACAGAAATATATTAAAGAATTGAGAAAAATTGCACTCAAGCCACTTCATGCCGACTTTTAAGTATAACATGTTTAGTGTTTATCTTTGATGCAAATGTAGAGATCCAGGCAGACGAAAGTATTTCAGTAAAATTGTAATTTATTGAAAATAAAATTATAAGTGATAACAATTACAGATGATAGTAATAATAAAATCAAAGGAAAAATATTAAAAATGAATACAAAATCCAAGCATAATCCGAGTATATTCTGCTAACATTTCTGAGAGAGTAATCTAAATCAAAGTATAATAATCTTCACAAGTCAAAAGAAAACAAAGGCTTTTGCAACATGTGCTGAGTAGAAGAAAAGAAGAAAGCCAATTGGATATATATATATATATATATATATTTTGGAGACTTACATCCTCCACAGGTTTCGGCAAATAATTTTCTCCATCTAAATTAACTCAAAGCGAAGTCAAAGTGAGGTCATGTTGATGTGATAATAGGCAATAGATAAGATCAGATAAAAATGAAAACGGGGCTATGGTTTTACACCTTTTGCACAGAAACAGCAGATCTTTGCAATATTCACATATCAAATATCACTTTGCAAATACCAGCTCTTGGAAAAGAACACTTAGTACCCAGAAAAGGAGAAGACAAATTTAGAAAACATCCTTGCATGTAAAAAATATTTTTGATGAGAATAAGTTTCCATCATCCTATTAACATCTTTTAATCATAACAAGATGTACCTTAATATGTCAGATGTTAACGGAATATGAGTATAAATGGAATTAATGGTAGTAAAAAAATAATAAATTAATAATACTTGAGTATATGAATAACATAAGACTAGTAATATGAATAAGGTAATGTTAGTTCATAGTAGAAGTTGTTATAGATACAATATAAAGTGGGTCTAAAACATTTAATGGCAAGACATGTCTAGCAATATCAATTATCAAAAACTTGGGCAAGTAAGCAAACAAACAAAAACTCTATGCAGCAAACCACTCGGAAAATCCTATCAAATACATAGCAACGTGCCTACAACCAATTAGAACGCCTTAGCAACCACATAGCAGCACCCTTGCCCTGACAAACACCATTTACTTCAGAAAATGTTGTTCATATGTATTTGAAAAGCCCTTTCTCTCTGTTATTTCACTGGCATAACACTTGTCATGACTCAACTGATCTGCTTCTCAACCTCACAGACAAGGTCCAGGAGTCCCCAGACCAATCCCACCCAGACAGACCCAAGTGCCAGCATGAAGGCGGCGTGATGTTGCACAGTTGTTACTTTTTGTATTGCATTCTTACTTGACCCACTTTCCCAAAGAATTCTTCAGCATACCTGCTCTGATTGCTCTGAATTATCATCACTCTTTCTAGAATTTAAAACAGATGAAGGACCGATGCTGTTCTGAAGTGGTCGGTAAAAAGTATTCTGCTTGTAATTATTTAAAACGATGTTTACAGAAATGTATCGTTTTCTTTTACTACAGTAAGTGATGACAGTATGACCTCTGAAAACATATGACGGTTGTTAATATTTATTGTCTTTGGGGGAATAATTAATTTTCCTAGATTAAGCTGCACTGTAATCCTGAGTTCAGTTCAGTGATTCATCCAGGACAGCAAACTAGAAATATGTTCCAAATTTAGCCTATTTAGTAACTTTCAGAATAAAGGTTCACTGTCTTTATTTTTTTTTTAAAGAAACATTCTATTCTGTTAGTTTAGCTCTTTTAATACAATTATTTTGATACAAGTTGTAAAATTTGTAATTTTATATGTACCATAAATATCAAAATGAAATTAATAAAGTCTGTTCTATATTGAAACTGTTAATCTATTGCACTGGTCTTGCTTATATACTTTAATACCTAAGGTATGATACATTTGCTGGATTCATTGAAAAGTCCTCTTTTTCATATTGTATTTCTGCAGCACTGTCTACCTGGTGGTACTTGTTAACTTATTATTAGCTGATTTATTGATTGATTAACTGCTTAATTGCAGTAGCTCATAGATAATTGAAAATAATACTGTACAGATTTCAGCCATAATTGATCACCTTTATATTTTTGTGTTTCTCTCCATCGTGTCAAAAGTTGTATTTTACATGTTGTATGTGCAAAACATGCACATTTACATTTACCATGCTTTCCGTGGGACGGATAATAATGTCATGCTAATTGCGTCAGACTGGCACATTCTGTACTGAGCCTCAGTTGCATAGAAAGGAGGCATGTTTGAGCTGAAAATCACAACTGACTTCATTTATATACACATAGCATGAGTTCCTGGTTAAGTTGGATTGCGAGTGGCATGTGAAGAAGTGCAGGTTTGAAATATGCAACAACTTGTGAATTCACCCTGAGATATTTCATGTCAACAAACAAACTCAAAAATGTTTGAAAATTGCTGCCAAATCTTCTGACATGAATATTTTGTTTAATATTTTACGACAGGTCAACGAATGCAACAAATGGTCCATCGACTGTACAGTCAAATGTGAAAGCAAACAGCAATGCAGCAAGAGCTTCCACCCAACAGTCAAGGACAGAGGTTCAAACCAATGTTATTTTAGTATCTTTGATATTCTATTGTAGTTTTTGTTAATATTTTGAATTAGACATTTTTTTCCCCTCATTTTTAGTTTTATTATATTGATGATAACCCTGTTTTACGTAGTAAACCACACACAATTCACTCACAATTATACTTATAACTTATAGCCGTAACCCTGACATGACCCTAACAATAGAAACATGGCTACGAATACACTGATACAAATGAGCTGTATTATCTACACACACTGTTCTTTGTGTGTAGATAATATAGAGATGTGCCAGAGATTACTCATAAATTCATTATACATTGCTTCCATTTTCACAATTCTACTACTGTTGTCCTGACAACACACTGAAGTTACTCTAATGAACCACCCTGAACACTTCATTTAGCGTCTTTTAAGGATTAATAGTAAGTCAACTTCTGCTGATCATCTTTTTGGTAACTTGCCCACTTCTTTGTTTCTTACAGCCACCTAAACCAGCATATCCAGTGGATACCTCAGTAACTCAACCAAGGTAATAGCACTAGAAATATCAACCCAACCTAAGTTTTCCATGCTTTCTATTGATTTAGTGGTGTGTTTGCCAAGGCAAGCAACAGACCTTTAACAATAAAGTCCCCATTAAAGTAAAACTGAAGTTTAAGCT
Organism: Aspiorhynchus laticeps; assembly: GCA_023376895.1. Lineage (NCBI taxonomy): Eukaryota > Metazoa > Chordata > Actinopteri > Cypriniformes > Cyprinidae > Aspiorhynchus > Aspiorhynchus laticeps. The sequence continues at coordinate 17,666,011 of CM041809.1, read as the reverse complement.
AGTATTCCCAAAACAATGGCAAAATTTGCATTTATAAGATTTATGCATTCAAAATCAGTCCTTTTCACCATATGGATCAACAGTTTTGATGACATTAATTCTGCACTTCAGTTTCTCATCAGATTTTCTGTCCAATAGTATGCTCTCTAGATTATAAACGGTGTATGAAATTGGTCAATTAACCTCTTAATGATTGAACAGCTGTACCATAATAAACCGCTTTGACAAGAAGAGGAGACAATTCCATGCACCAACATAAATGACACACTTTTCAAACTACACATTATAACTGCTGGACTGTGACATAAATAAAATGTTATTAACTATTTGAACCTCTGAAAACATATGACGGTTGTTAATATTTATTGTCTTTGGGGGAATAATTAATTTTCCTAGATTAAGCTGCACTGTAATCCTGAGTTCAGTTCAGTGATTCATCCAGGACAGCAAACTAGAAATATGTTCCAAATTTAGCCTATTTAGTAACTTTCAGAATAAAGGTTCACTGTCTTTATTTTTTTTTTAAAGAAACATTCTATTCTGTTAGTTTAGCTCTTTTAATACAATTATTTTGATACAAGTTGTAAAATTTGTAATTTTATATGTACCATAAATATCAAAATGAAATTAATAAAGTCTGTTCTATATTGAAACTGTTAATCTATTGCACTGGTCTTGCTTATATACTTTAATACCTAAGGTATGATACATTTGCTGGATTCATTGAAAAGTCCTCTTTTTCATATTGTATTTCTGCAGCACTGTCTACCTGGTGGTACTTGTTAACTTATTATTGGCTGATTTATTGATTGATTAACTGCTTAATTGCAGTAGCTCATAGATAATTGAAAATAATACTGTACAGATTTCAGCCATAATTGATCACCTTATATTTTTGTGTTTCTCTCCATCGTGTCAAAAGTTGTATTTTACATGTTGTATTTATCTGCGATGATTAAAACGAGAGAATAAACATAAGTAGTATCTATCTGTACGTCTGTGGATGACATATAGGTCATTGTACGGCGAGTCTGAAGGCTCAGAATTCGCGTTTGGTTGGTCGGAGCAGTCATGTCGGAGCAGGAGTCTCTGAAGAGCTCCAGTGCGAGGAACCGCGGAGGAGTACAGCGAGTGAGGGCAAACTGAGACCAGTGTGGAGAGAGGAGATTATTATGAGGCCCATCAGATGTACCGACATTATTCTTCAGGTGAGCTTTATCGTTATTACAGGAGTAGTAATGACTGGCGGGGCCCTGTCTCTTCCAGACCTTTCTTGTTGTCAACCGAGCACGTTCCTCGGTTGTGCTGATTGGCCAACTGCTCATCCTCACCCGCCCCTTGAGTCATATCTTATCTCTGATTGGTTAGTCTCGACGTCGTTTATGTCAAAATATCAGCGTGAGCTATGTTGCTACATGCTAATCTGAAGAACAAGGTTGATTATCAATTTGACCGGCTGATTAATCTGTCAATTATATTGTATTATAATAATACTTCCCCAAAAAACAATGTTATATAATACGACTGTAAGAAAAATCCGTCCATTTCTTAGAATTTAATCATTTTAACAATAGAGCTTGGAAACCAGCAGCATTGTGAAATTTCACCTTTTAAGTTTAAAGTCTCTCTAAAATCTTCCGATGAATTCAGACAAATGCGATAAAGACACAATACAATTATTTATTAAAACCACACCTGCCATTCATTCTTCCTTTTGTTGACCTGCTGTCTAGTGAGCCTACCTAGGCAGTATTTGAGCATCAGTCTCATAGGCTTTCTAGTGGGCATCATGATTTCAACCTATATAGGCAGCATTAGTTTGTATTTGATGACCAAACGTCTTTCACTTATTATGCTGAGACTTGCAACATCATCAGTATCAAATATTCCACAGATCAGATTGCAAGTAAATGTTAGTGATGCAACTGTATATGTACTAACATCATAATGAAAAAGCCTCAGTAAAAGAAAATAGCATTTTAGTAGTCAGATATAATGTTTTATTGCCTTTTCATTGGAGAAAAAAAATAGGCTAACTGCTTATTAATATTTGATAAGTCAAAAGGTGCAATCTACATGTAGAAACATGCAGAAAAAAAGGAGCCTCATGACTGTGTGTCAAACTCAAGAAGTCTCAAAAAACAAACAAACAGATAATGCAGCCTTTAATGGCAAGGTTAGTTCAGGTTGTAAAATGTTGTGTGATGAACTTCTTGCAAATTCATGTTTTTTTTGTTATACAGTGGTACGGAAAGTATTCAGACCCCTTAAATTTTTCACTGTTATATTGCAGCCATTTGCTAAAATCATTTAAGTTCATTTTTTTTCCTCGTTAATGTACACACAGCACCCCATATTGACAGAAAAACACAGAATTGTTGACATTTTTGCAGATTTATTAAAAAAGAAAAACTGAAATATCACATGGTCCTAAGTATTCAGACCTTTGCTCAGTATTTAGTAGAAGCACCCTTTTGATTTAATACAGCCATGAGTCTTTTTGGAAAGATGCAACAAGTTTTTCACACCTGGATTTGGGGATCCTCTGCCATTCCTCCTTGCAGATCCTCTCCATTTCTGTCAGGTTGGATGGTAAACGTTGGTGGACAGCCATTTTTAGGTCTCTCCAGAGATGCTCAATTGGGTTTAAGTCAGGGTCTGGCTGGGCCATTCAAGAACAGTCACAGTTGTTGTGAAGCCACTCCTTCGTTATTTTAGCTGTGTGCTTAGGGTCATTGTCTTGTGAAGGTAAACCTTCGGCCCAGTCTGAGGTCCTGAGCACTCTGGAGAAGGTTTTCGTCCAGGATATCCCTTACTTGGCCGCATTCATCTTTCCCTCGATTGCAACTAGTCGTCCTGTCCCTGCAACTGAAAAACACCCCCACAGCATGATGCTGCCACCACCATGCTTCACTGTTGGGACTGTATTGGACAGGTGATGAGCATGCTTGGTTTTCTCCACACATACCGCTTAGAATTAAGGCCAAAAAGTTCTATCTTGGTCTCATCAGACCAGAGAATCCTTCAGGTGTTTTTAGCAAACTCCATGCGGGCTTTCATGTGTCTTGCACTGAGGAGAGGCTTCCGTCAGGCCACTCTGCCATAAAGCCCCGACTGGTGGAGGGCTGCAGTGATGGTTGACTTTCTACAACTTTCTCCATCTCCCGAATGCATCTCTGAGCTCAGCCACAGTGATCTTTGGGTTCTTCTTTACCTCTCTCACCAAGGCTCTCTCCCCCCATAGCTCAGTTTGGCCGGACGGCCAGCTCTAGAAGGTTCTGGTCGTCCCAAACGTCTTCCATTTAAGGATTATGGAGGCCACTGTGCTCTTAGGAACCTTAATGCAGCAGAAATTTTTTTGTAACCTTGGCCAGATCTGTGCCTTGCCACAATTCTGTCTCTGAGCTCTTCAGGCAGTTCCTTTGACCTCATGATTCTCATTTGCTCTGACATGCACTGTGAGCTGTAAGGTCTTATATAGACAGGTGTGTGGCTTTCCTAATCAAGTCCAATCAGTATGTTCCTGTGGCTCAGTGGTAGAGCATTGCGTTAGCAGCGCAAAGGTTGTGGGTTCGATTCCCAGGGAACACACATAGTAAAAAAAACATGTATAGCCTGAATGCAATGTAAGTCGCTTTGGATAAAAGCGTCTGCTAAATGCATAAATGTAAATGTAATAATCAAACACAGCTATAAATTATTTTATTTTATTATTCTAAAGCAATTAATTTTAATAAATATCAAAGCCAACATGAAAACTATTAATATATTCTGAAGAACTTGATACATGTGTATTAAACTTGATTTTTTTATTTAAAAGTATATCTTCATGGACACTTTTTTTTTTTTTTTTTTTTTTTTTTTTTTTTGGCTGTGTCCCATGAGGACTGTAGGACCTCTATCTCAGCCACAGAAACACTGTGTTAATACTATGTTGCTTTGGGTGCAGGTACATGTCACAAGCGAAGCATGCAGAGGCCAGAGAGTTGATGTACAATGGAGCGTTGCTCTTCTTTAGTTATAATCAGGTACGTGTTCCTCTATCAGTTTTAGGTCAGTCAGAGACTGTAAATTATCATGTCATGAAATCTCTGAACAGGCCAGTTGTTACTGGTTCACAATTAGTTCACTTTTTTTCCTCAGTAAGATCTCTGCACTAATGTTTGTTTTCTAAACAGCAAAACAGTGCTGCAGATCTGTCCATGCTGGTACTAGAGTCCCTGGAAAAATCTGGGGCCGAAGTAGATGATGAGACACTAGGTGAGTTTATTAAATATTATTATTAAGGCTGTTGTGCTGGTAATTGTTATTAATTTGACATACAGTTAGAGGTGTGGTTATATTCAACTTTATCTGTAGTTAGAGCTGAATATTCAGAAGGTTTATTTATTTTTAAGCTAAAACAATTGTGTAAATATTGGAAGCCAGTAATGAGTTCACATGTACTGCAGCACCAAGCTGTTAAATGCAATAGCTTTGCAATATAACTTTGCTGCTGAAGTTCAATTCTGTCTTAACACTCATTTAGTCATGTCATGAAACAAGGAATAGTTGCAAAACTGAATTAATGAAAGTCAATGGGAAATTTCAATGGCAAAATGAGAAGCACATTAAAATATGCATATTGACAATATTGGTTAACTTCGTAACATCAATAAAATAGAGTATAATAAATATTCAACATTTCCCAACCTTACACAATCTACAGTACATAATCTGCAGCAATTACATGATAGCCTTTTAATTGTGTAATTACATTCTTGGTGTTTGTTCTAGAACATTTGGCTAAACTCTTCAGCCTGATGGACCCAAATTCACCAGAGCGAGTGGCGTTTGTCTCCAGAGCGATCAAGTGGTCATCAGGAGGCTCGGGGAAGTTGGGCCACCCCAAACTACACCAGCTGCTGGCACTCACATTGTGGAAAGGTAAAACAGACATGACAATAATCATTCAATAAATGCTAAATGAACAATCAGCTATTTTGAGAATGGGTAAGCCACATGATTTGTTTGTTTGCATTTAGAACAAAACTACAGTGAATCACGCTATCATTTCCTACACTCATCTGATGGAGAGGGCTGTGCACAGATGTTGGTGGAGTATTCATCAGCGCGAGGCTTTCACGGAGAGGTGGACATGTTTGTAGCACAGGCCGTCTTACAGTGAGTTCTGGAGTTTGAAAATTCTATTATTATTTTTACACCACAATGTAGTTTCAGACCGGTTTAGTATTACAAAAGCAGAAATGTAATAAAAGAATGTGTAGGCCACTCTGCTATACAGTGTACAGAAGTGAATCAGGACTGGGTCTGTCTAGCTCCAAATTGACATAAATTGGAAAAAAAGAAAATACACTTATGCATTATATTTCATGTCTTCCAAAGCCTTATGATAGCTTTGTGTGAGGAACAGACCCAGTTTTAAGTTCACAGAAAATCTTGCTTTCTGTTGCTCAGTTATGTTCAGATGTGACATCTGATGTTTCTGGTTTGATGTTGTGACAGTGCAATACGGTTAGTTGTTATTAAGGTCAAATCTGATGGGACTTGTATAACACCATCATGTTTGAGAGCTACTGCAGAAAAATGATGTCTCTGCATTGCTAGGGGTGTAATGGTACACAAACATGACGGTTCAGTACGTACCTCGGTTTTGACGTCACGGTTCGGTATTGTTTCAGTACAGCAGGGGGGAAAACTAAACAATTTTTTATTATTATTTATTAAACAGTGGTTTACTGAACAGACTACTCTTTCTTTAAATAAATTCAATTATAAGTAAAATTTTCCTAGGGATATAAATCTACCTCAGCTTATGCTCTAAACTAGCCATTTTAGATCCCTTTTACTTTACTATAAGGTTACAATTAACAAGAGCCAAAACTTAAATTGAATTACTATATATTTTTAAATATAATAATCAACACTCAACTTTAAAAAAAAAAAAATATTCAAACGAGAATTGCACACAATGCAGTTTTTAAATTAACTTCTAAATTATTACATTTTTATTTGTTGTTGAAATATATTCATGTACACAGTGGCTGTCATAACATGTTTCATAACAGATTTGTTTAAACATACATTAAATAATTTAGACATCACTAACAGGCAGTGCTTAATTTGTAAATGAAACATTGCCGGATCCAAATTAGCAGTTAAAAGGCCCCGTGACCGACACTGACAATACAACTTCAGTTTTCCCGGAACATTCAATGACGTCACTAAACGGTGATGGCGCAACAATAAGAGCATCGTTCACAAGTTTCTGCATGGACCTAACTACAGCCTAGATTTTCAAACCCTGGGTCAAAAATGGGTCACCAGGATGATTTAAGGAAATTTATAGGCCTAAATTACATTAAAAATAACAATTTGTTTCCATAAAAATAAAATTCAATGATAATCTTTATAGAAAAGGTATAAATATGCTAAATATATCTGACCTAAATAATTAACAGATATAAAACAGATGTGAGGTGCGGCAGTCAAGTTCACGAAAACTAAACCAAGAACCGAGATGACAGAACGTGCATCCTGTTTGTTTGCGTAATTACAAAAACACAAATGTTGTTTTTATTGCGAGTGTGCAAAAATAAAAGTAAACATTTACATTTAGCAGACGTTTTTATCCAAAGCAACTTACAAATGGACAATGGAAGCAATCAAAATCAACAAGAGCAATGCGCAGTACACATAGCAATGTTTTTTTTATTATATAATAAATAAAAAGAAAACAGATAGAATAGAGCAAGCTAGTGTTAGAGGCCTTTTTTTGTTTTTAATTATATAATAAATAAAAAGAAAACAGATAGAATAGAGCAAGCTAGTGTTAGAGGCCTTTTTTGCTTTTGTTAATTATATAATCAATAAAAACAAAACGGATAGAATAGAAAAAGAATAAGCAAGCTAGTGTTAGAGGCCTTTTTTGTTTTTAATTATATAATAAATAAAAAGAAAAGAAATAGAATAGAGAAGCTAGTGTTAGTTTTATTATTATTATTATTATTATTATTATTATTATTATTTAACAGTTTGCTGGTTGTCTTACTCTTCTCATGACCAAAAATAGAGTCTGTTCATTATCAAAATAAAATACAGTCGAAATTGAAATGGCATCCACAACCCGGTGTAGAAACCTCTGTTTCAATACAGGAAACCTATAGTGTGACCCCAAAAGGCTGCTTAGAAAGCATATTCTGGGTATAATGATGAATATACAGTGCCCTAACAAGGTACAAGATGTGTGAAGACTGTTTAGCTAGCCCCTCGGTAAGAAAAGGCTGATAGCCTTATTACCTGAGCTCTGAATGGTGTCGAAAGCACTTTCAGCACACTTTAGGTCCATCAATTTTGTAGGTTTAAATTGACTCTGAAGTCACCTGGCTTAAACGCCAAACAGGCAGAGGTAACCAAAGCACCTGCATAATAACTACTTGCTTCACTGAAGCCAGAGCAAGTAGTAGCACTGTATTGAAAGGAAGTGCTTTCATTTCAATTGATGTGACATACTTTCTTTAGATCCGTCCAGATGCTGAAAGCTGGTCTGCCATTGCACTGCCTGAACCCGTGCTTGGACATGTGTCAGATTTCCAAATGAAAGGAAATCTGACAGATATGTCCATGTCTTTTTGATAAAAGCTGTGTACTGTCCACACTGCCAGAGCGCTGAGGTTGCTGTTTGGCACTATAGGGTGCATGTGTAGCAGCCCTAGCGGTATTCAAGTTGACGCTGCTGCCATCAGCCCCAGTGCCCTCTGAAACATCTTGAGGATAAGAACGCTCCTCAGATCATCAAAAACTTGAGTATTAGGGGCTTTCGCAGCAGTGGTATTTCATAGCTCCTAATGGTGGAAGTTCCCACTTTTGGCATGTTTGCACTAGGGATGCACCGAAATGAAAAATCTTGGCCAAAGCCGAACAAAATTAAACACTGGGCCGAAGGCCAAATACCGAACACGTTTTTTTGCATTTTTTCCCCGTAGGCCTATTTTGCCTTTTTTTTTTTTTTTTTTTTTACCATTGCATAAATTAAATAGCCAAAATGTGCTTTTTACTGTTTTGTTATGCTTTTCAAATAAAAAAATCAATTACAAAACAATATTTTAAAAATATTTACTTAACACTGAACATTTTTTTTAACATTCTATCAGACATTATACCAACAAAGCACAATTTAACTTAAGTTACTAAAATAATATTTTTTGGCCATTTTTGAGACCCCCTTCTTGAATCAGGCATTTATTTTTTTACTGTACAAATAAATGCAGCCTTGCTGAGCAGAAGAGACTGCTTTTCATTTTTATTACAATATATTACAGATCCCAATTTGAACACTGTGTGAATGTTATAATAAATGTATAGAGCTGTTGTAGGGTAATTATTGTTATCATTATTGTCTTATTATTTTATTTACAGAACAACAGTAAAATTACAATACTAACATTTAAGAATGTTGATGAGTTGTTGCTTTTTCTTATTTTATTTTGGCAGAATCCCACAGGAAGATCTTAGTGCTTTTGTTGACAACAGCATGCAGATATTTAAATGATTCTCATTACGAATTTGGGAAGATGTTTGTCGCACATCACATTGTCACATGTCTTTAAAAAAATTATAAAAATGTTACTGAGCAAATAGTAGTAATAGTAATAGTGCTTTAGCGCAGATTTTCTTGCACTTTGGACTTTGAACATTCTGCAGTGTTTACTAATCGTTTGAGGCCATTTTGCGATTTCAATCATCACAGTAACCAGCATCAACCACCTCTTCCTCTTCTCATCGGAGACATGAGATGCAGCGTTAAGCAGTCTCTCGCTGTCTGTGCTTTGTGCTTGTAATGTTTTTTGCATCTTTCTCTGACAGTTTTAAATACTTTCACACTGTAGACGTGTTTGCTGCATTAGTGCGCGCCTCTATTTGATTGCGTCACGTCATTGTTCGGTACAATTTATTCGGTCTTTTTGCTTATTCGGTTGCCAAACATTCGGTGCATCCCTAGTTTGCACCACAGGAACTGGGAACAAATTTAGTTCTAGGAATGCATTTGGGGGAGGGTCTAAACCCACATAATTGGAACTACAAGTGATTTAAGTGTATGTTGATTTAGGGCTGCACTTGAATTAAAACCAAAATCATGGTTTTGCGTAATACAATTATGAAATGGCAAAGACTGCAGTTTAATTAAATAAATATATGCACTGCATGTTTCCACAGTAAATGAAAACATGATACTCCATGTGGTTTCTCCACTGTACAGGTAGAAAAGTACAGGTTTTTTTTTTTTTTCTGCACTTAAATGGCTGCACTTATGTCATTCTTATTGCCGGCTCAGATGCAACCAAGAAAAATGGCCCTGGGGAACAGTTTATCCCTGGTGGCTAGTTCCTATATCTAAGTTCCTATAACTACCTGGTGCGAAAGCTCCTATTGTCTTCTCCACTTCTCCTCTATAATATGTGCTTGCATAGTCAGGGAGTTCTTTGACTAAAATGGAAATGTGCTGGCTGGGTTCCAACATGTTTTTCGGCATATTGACTTTAGACCCCAAAACCTGCATACAATTGAGCAGCAGAGTATTGTACTCACATAAGACTTCACTGGGACATTAATAAGCAGTCATTGAGAGAATTCAAAACACAAACCCTGCTCATTTTCAAAAGGCAGAGAGCAGCATTTACACGCTTTGTGAAAATGTTTTGTGCTAGACACCGCTTGAATGCCTAATTCAGGTCAGTGAATTAGGTACATTGTTCCTTCGAATTCCATCATCTGTGACGAGAAACCATTGGGACATGAAAATGAGCAACCTTCAGGTCCGCTTCAATAAATGGATGAACATACAAAGATGAAGAACATGAGGGGCCAAGTTTTCTCTCTTCAGTAAAAAGTGGCACATAGCGTTAGACTCTTTGCGCAGCAGCTCAGCCACAAACAATTTTCACAGTCTTGGAAAATACACGAAAAATCTCGACTTTAGACTTGAGAGGGAGTCATCCGATTCACTCCTCTGCCATACTGACCATTCTTCCTCCTCAGAGGCAGCCAGTGACATGGCTTCATCCCCACTGGCTTTAGGGGAGGGGTGAATGTCAGCTCGTGCAAACAGTACGGCCGAGGATGTAGGTTCAGGGGAGTGTAAGACATGCAGGAGTTGGTATGAGCTTGAAAAGCTATTCTGCTGCTGCTTTCATGGCAGGGAAGTAGGAGACAGGGGAGCACAAGAAACCGAGCCATCCCCCAAAATGAAGGCAGCCCTAAAGCGCAGCATCCTGAGACGCATGTCTTTCCAGTGAGGACAGTCAGTGTCACTGAGACAGCTTGAGGGGACCCTTACACAAAGGGTCCGTTTGAGGCAATGTGCCTTTGGGAGCAATTTGCTTTAGTAGATAAGAAATAATGCTTTAGTCTTCTCGCCGTAACTTGGTAGGCATGCAGTAGGTGTCGATTTGCTATGTTGTCGGCTGCAGAGATGCTTCTCAATGATGGGATCTTAGTCTTTGGGCTTCTTCTTCAGATGGAGTGAAATCATTAGGCACACTTGAACACCATTGGCCAGAGTTTTACACTGTGCTTTTCAAACGGAACGCTGCATCCTACCGAGGCTGTGTCCTTCCTAGTTCAGTCCTTCGGAGGCTTGTAGGCTAGAGTCCTCCTTGGCATTAAACACTAGAATAAGACGGTCTAGTAAGTGTGCGTAGCTACATCACATACTATTCCTGAACTCACCGTCATGGCACGAAATACTAATAACTTAATTTTGGAAAATATTTTGTATTACAACTCTTTATATTATATGATGTTTCATTAACAAAGTTCGGGAGGAGCACGTCAGATACTTAGCCTAATTAGACACAGGTGGTAAGCAATCAAGTCCATCAAACACGGATATAAATACAGCCGACATACCTTCATTCATTTGACGGTTAATCAGCATAAACCTTGTCCTCCACCGGCATCACTTCCATCCTCGTATCATTCGGATTCCCATTTTTATCCGTACCAACAATTTCTCCGATCGGAAGTGGATCGTATTTAAGCCTAAGGCAAACGCTGATTAATTCTGACGCACCGTCCTCGCGGAAGGTAAACAAAGCGGGTTTGCACGATCTTTTCATCACCCCGCAAACCAGCCAACTTCACTCCTAAATCCATTCCAGCGGCCAATAGAACGAAAAGCCCGAACTCGCCTCGCTTGACACCACCATCGTCCCGCACAGGTCGCAGCAACAGCCTCCAACGAGCCTGGGCGCCCCCAGTTCTCTCCGCAGCAAAGCCTCACTCGCTTCCCGCTTCGGCTCAGCCTTCACCGCGGCTCTACCAGCCGCAGCGCCGCATGCAGCCGGGCCTCTGGCTTCTGTTTCCAGATGCTAGCGCGAGCGGCCTCCATTAGCGGCGCAACCATCAGTGTTGCCAAATAATCATCAGGTGAAATCGCTGAAGGCAGGTAATCGTTGTTAAATGACGTTGCGACATCATTGAATGTAAATGTTACTATGTAACCATGACAGTGCCCAGATAGACACTGGAATTACTTAAGCTTTCCATATTTTTCACCAGCATTTCTCACCAGTATTTAATTTGCACATAGCATTCCTTAAATGGATGGATAAGATTAATTTGTTTTGTGGATACATTTTTGATCATAATAAAAAAAAAAAAAAAAAAAAATTAATTGGTGCGAGCATTCCAGCTGTTAGAAATTACCTTTTCGAGTCCCACGCTCGGCGAGGCTCACCCGTCCAACCCGTGAGCCTCCATCTCCCGTTGGACGATGGCTAGGGCCTCCCAGCCGGACAACTTATCTTTTCCATCCTGCGGCTGGAGAGCCTTGCCCATCCTAGCTGCGAGTATCCATCTCCGTTGGGTGACGGCGAGAGCCTCCCGCCACCTAACTTTACCTTTCTGTCTTTACCTGTCCGACACGTGAGTCCCAATCTCTCGACGGACGCCGGCGAGAGCACTCCCGGCCAGACAACATTACCTTTTCAAGTCACACAGCTCAGGCGATGCTTACCCGTCCGACACAGCAAGTACTGTGCTCCCCTCGGACGTCGCGAGAGCCTCCCAGCCAGACAAACTTACCGTTTCTGTCCGCCCGCACCACAATATCGAAACCCCGTCGAACGCTACATACCCGTTCGGTCAAGCAATCTTAGCCTTCAGTCCCACCACCGGTGAGGCTTAACCATCCGACTCACGAGTATTGATCTCCCGTCGGATGTCGCGAGAGCCTCCCGGCTGGACAACCTCACCTTTTCCTACTACGTCAGCGCCGCTGGCCCATCAAACGGTGAGCACGCCCACCAGTTGGATGACGGCAAAGCGTCCCGACCGAACTTTACCTTTCCGTCTTTACCTGTCCGACACAGCGAGTCTTGATCTCCCGACGGACGCCGGCGAGAGCACTCCCGCCAGACAACCTTACCTTTTCAAGTCCCACGCTTGGCGATGCTTACCCCGCCCAACACAGCGATATTGTGCTCCTGTCGGGCGGTCGGCGAGAGCCTCCCACCAGACCTTACCGTTTTCATCCTACGGTCGGCGAGACTTACCCGTTCGACTCAGTGAGTATTGGCTCCCGTAGA
>CM041809.1:17550228-17653324 GCA_023376895.1 Aspiorhynchus laticeps | reverse complement strand
TTACGTAATATTACTTTTTTCAAGTAACTAGTAAAGTAACGCATCACTTTTTAATTTACTAGAAAATATCTGAGTTACTTTTTTTCCCATTTATTGACTGATAGTTATTGAAAAACTAACTGAAATAAAATAATAATTAACAAAAATTAACAATCGTTTTCATAATCATTACGTTCTCACCCCTTGGCAGAAAAATATTTGAGTTGTGTGACAGTTTAGGGAAATACCTGTAAATGGCGCATCACACCACATTGGGTTATCTGACGGAGAGATGCAAAGCAGTTTAAAGCAGAGTCCTGCACCGGTCCTGTTTGATAAACGTGCACCAGCAGTACTTAACAGAACACCCGACCCGTTATCCCACAGCAGCACTCATTTAATTCTGTACCAGACCAGAACCGTTTGACAAAGACCGCGAGTCGCGACCCGAACCGCACACGCATTAACCTACAACATCAGGTAGGCAAACTTATTCATTTTCTCGTGTAACACAAGCAATCAAACAAACATTAGGCATTCTAAGTTGGTGCTTTGATGAAAAACAGACATGCAGAGCAACGTGATAATTAACAGAAAATAAAGATAAGAACATGCATCCTTTCTGTAAACAATACAAAACTTGGCCGAGCATCTGGTGATCACTCTGCCAAACTTTAGAACAAATATGCATAGGCTAAATCACATCATACACATGCTTATAATTCTTCATAAATAAAGAAAAGAACATATTCAAATATGAGCCTTTACTGCGATTGTCGTTATTATTGAATTTCTTTAGTCATTAGTCATAATTCATTAGATTTATGTGCGGTTGTTCATGGAAAAGTGAGCAAGACACGACAATACCATGATTATGGTTAAATAAGAAAAGACATCTAATATAACGAAATTAGGCTACATTTATTTTCATATTAATATCTCAACACACCATTAGATTGCATTATCGCAACTTGTGTAGATTTATGCGTTTCAGCATGCGTTAATTTAGTGTCGCTAAAAGTTTGCCTCAATAAGGTTAAATTATGCCTACGTCTTTCTTTGGCCTTCGCTCTGGAAGTGATCTGTTGATTCTGCTAAACTTAAATTAAAACCGAAACTAAACTATACAAAAACTAAATAAAAATGTTCACAAAATAAAAACTAAACTAAAACTAACAAATTAATGAAACTAATAAAAACTAAACTGAATTTTATAGCAAATTTGAAAACGATATTAAAATAAAACGAATTTAAAAATTCAAAACTATAATAACCTTGGTGTGAACATGCTGTTACTGTAGTTCTAGACTAAATGTGAATGTGCTTTAATTCATCCCACTCCCAAAAAACTGATTTAGTATTCATCAAAATGAATTAAAACGGTGAAATGCAAACACAGAATATGACACAAACCTGCAATAATTAAATGTTAAACAACACAAATGTATCTAATCCCATTTTATTAACCAATGTCTTTGCTGCTGACCTTTGATCCAGTTCAATCATACAGATAAGAAAAAATGACTTTAGATAAACTAATAATTGTGCTTCATTGTTTTTTTTTTTATTGCTGAAGAGTGTTGAACAACTTCTCCTGCGCTCTACTGTTCACACGTGAATTTACTTTTCCTTTAGCCTGAGGTTTATTCATTACACTCATATTTAAAAAGTAACGCAAAAGTAACGTAACACATTACTTTCCTAAAAAAGTAACTAAGTAACGTAATTAGTTACTTTTTTAGGGAGTAACGCAATATTGTAATGCATTACTTTTAAAAGTAACTTTCCCCAACACTGTTCATTTATAATGTTATGTTTTAATATACATGCTGCTAACTTGGAAATTTCAAGATATGCGAGCAAAAAATGCACCTGACAGTTCGGCAATATGACACGAGCAAGAGTGCTGTTTTTATTTCATTTCTGTGTTCGAATCTAAATCCGCGTTGTCTCTGAATCACTGGTTCACTAAACCATTCATAAAAACAGTCATTTGATTTGCTCCTGAAGGATTCAGCCATTTTGAAAGAATCGTTTGAATGACTTGGTGATTCAATCACGAACTTCTGCCACCTGCTGGCCGTTTTAAGTTTCCCATCTAAAAGTAGGCATATTACATTATTTCCCAACATATATTTCCCAACATATAATTTCTATATTCAGAATTTAGTATTTAAAACATTAATCCCATAACTTTATATTATAAATTATTTATTTAAATACAGTCTAAATGTATAAATGCCACATCTAAATGTCACTTCATGCAGCTTCTGTGCAGTGCTAAGATAGTGTTTCCCACACATATTCAGAATTTAGTATTTAAAACATTAATCCCATAACTTTATATTATAAATTATTTATTTAAATACAGTCTAAATGTATAAATGCCACATCTAAATGTCACTTCATGCAGCTTCTGTGCAGTGCTAAGATAGTGTTTCCCACACATAGACTTTACCTGGGCGGGCCGCCCAGGTATATTAACGGCCGCCCAAGTATATTTGGTTAAACATTTTTGTTTTTATTACTATTATCTCTTACTTTTTTTTTTTTTTTTTTTTTTTTTTTTTTTATCCGCCCGAGATAATGAAACCATCCGCGATCGATTAAATAGTGGAAAAACCTCCCCTCGCCCAACGCGTTTCATTCTGCTCGTTCTGTGTGCTCAAGAACTGTCCACACTCCCACAGACGATCTCCAGTGTTTCCCATATGCTGATTTATCTGTGGCGGGCCGCAACAATATCCACCGCCTGCTGCCATCAGCTCCCGCGTCTCACACACACACGAGCGCGACTTTAGCACAATATTTAGTCACTTTCAGACCCTTTTGGCGGCTTTTTTCCCTTAAGGGGTACATACTGACAAACCTAGCGACTTTTTCTAAAAAAAAAAAAAAACTTAGCTATGATTCAGTTGGAAGATGTCTCCAGTGCTGTCCCGCGAGCGCTAGCTCTGTCTCCCGGCGCAGTGTCGCCTCTCTGTGTCTGTTCTGTGCAGCGAGTGTCAGAGAAACAGCGCATTCAGTTGGCCGTAACGCAGCAAAATCGTCAAATCATTTACAAAACAGCGTTTCCAAGCACCTGTCGCTTACTGACTGTTTGTAGTTTTAAATATGAACAATGAACATAATTCGTCTGTTAATATGCGCATAGTTTGTTACTCAGACGCAGGCAGTGCGCTGAATGAGACAAAACAGTAATATAGCTAAAACCACCGCTTATAGTCGCTTTTTAGTGTAAGTTAGATGTATATTGATTTTATCAGACGATGTCGCGATTCTAAATCAGGATTTAAGGAGTATAGTGAGAGTGATTCCTGGTTAACATGTAGTATTAATGGGTCGTGTTTACTATTTATACCCGTTTTATGTATGACAACAGAAAATATGCAAATGTTAACAGCTTTATTGGGCATTCAGTTGTATTACAGTATGTGACAGCTCAGAGTAGAAAATCTGAAGTGCCAAAACTCGTCTGAACGCAAACTTGACGCAATGACGTCATAAATATGCAAATTAATGTGACGTCATAAATATGCAAATGAATACGTGACGTCACCTGCCGCCACAAGTCTCACAAAATCCTGTGGGAAACACTGGCTAAGATTTGTTTAGATCATTTCATGGATAACAATAGCCAGTCATTCATTCGCATTAAGTATTCAGAGAAAAATATTGTCCGTTTTCATTTACATCTATTTATTTATGAAATGTTGATTCATTTTGTAGAATTTTAAATTAACACAATACTGTATGGTATCGTGATACTTCAGCTGGTATAGTATCGTAAGACATTTTTATGGTATCGTGACAACCCTAGATGCTAGTCCATATCGCGATTTGATTTAAGTGTAATGACCTACTTTTGATTAATTCATCCAAACTTTGACAAATTCCGTGACATTCCACGTTAAACTGTAAATTCCGTTTTTATGACTGGATTCAGTCCACGTTTTCTGCATTGCGGAAATCATAGGGCCCTAAGAGTGCTCCTAATCTCAGCTCCTTACCCTGTATAAAAGGCACCTGGGAGCCAGAAATCTTGCTGATTGATAGGGGATCAAATACTTATTTCACTCATTAAAATGCAAATCAATTTATAATTTTTTTTTTTTTTAAATGCGTTTTTCTTGATTTTTTTTGTTGTTATTCTGTCTCTCACTGTTCAAATAAACCTACCATTAAAGTTATAGACTGATAATTTCTTTGTCAGTGGGCAAACGTACTGTGCATAATGCGTTTTTTTTCAGCTGTTTCCTCTCTCTTAAGAACTAAATAACTGTTTATGAGGATACTTGCAAAGACAGGGATTCTTACGCATACAAGTGTTTATGTAATCGTTCAAAGCCAATAAAGCGTGAAAAAAAAGAAAGCGCGCTCCTCACAGAAACGGAGACCGCGCACGCATATAACGTTAGCTCTGTTGTTTGTGTTTCAACGGCTTAAAATCGGTTATTTTAAAACTGCAGTGCTTAAACACGTGTCCATGCTACAGATGTAGTCCCTCGTTTAGGAACGAGCTCCTTGTTTTGTCGTGTCGGATCGTGCTCCTACTCGGAGCCACCTGCTTCTGTGTCTACTCTTCACGCAGTCATCCAAATGATGAAAAAGTATTACCGTAAACAATGTATTTTGCGACACCACGAAATAAACGATAGAGCATAATATGAAACGATAGACTTTATTTCGTCCATCCGATATATATCGTCATATCGCCCAGCCCTAGATCCAATATTTTTTTCCCCCTGTGTGTGTGTGTGTGTGTGTGTGTGTGTGTGTGAGAAACATAAGGATACTGGATGATTTTAGCAAAAAAAATTGTGGCATAAATGGCGTTTAGACTGTATCTCATATTTCCTTAACGACTTGTACCTTTGACTAGGGCTGAATCATGATAAATCACAATCGATATTAGGCAAAAGCTGCAATATTCATGCGCGCATCTTGTCAGTGAGGCATGGTTCTGTGATCAGTAGTAAATCTCTATCCAGAAGCCAGAGGGCGCTCTCACACAAACTCCAAATACTCGGAAATCCAGGAAATACCGATCACTGGCATCATCAAATTATTAAATGTAAGTTTCAAGCCTTTCATTTTGACATCAATGTGACTAGTGCCAAAATATGTTAGAACTAGGCCTAGGCTATAACGCTCAACAATAAGCCACCTTTTTTTATCATATTTTTTTTTATGGCGTAATTCACACCTCCTTAAATGTAATCTAAACATTCCAAGTTAATATTCTACTTTTTGTAGGATTTCTAGGCATTTTTCATGTAACAGTTTAAGCCTACTAAAGGCACAATATGTAAGATTTTCTTAAAATATCCAAAAACTCCTTGCACAGTGTTATATTTCATGCAGTTAGGGTATTTGTTAACCCAAAAGTTCCCAAGGATTTGTACATTTTTAAATAATGACTCACTTGTAGAAACTATGGCAACACAGACACAAATGCTGCTGTACAGTTGAACTAAATCCATTATGGCTGTCGTGAATAAAATGAAAATGAATTAGTGTTTACCGCAGTGTAAACCCTTTAACTGCCTGCTCGACCAAATGGTTGAGCACATTGAGTCACTATATTTTATTGAGAGGAGTACCTAACTTAACTCAAGCTGATTGAGCCATCTCTACCATCTGGTTGAGGTATGTTACGCCAAAAAAATACACTAGATGTCACAAAGTCAATCAACAGCACTTGTCACAACACTTGTAACATGGATGTCAGAAACAAAGACATCACTCCTGCCATGTGAACTGTTCTTGGTGAAATTTTGCAAGGTAAGCATATTTTTTTTGACATATTACACTGTAAGAGCCCTAACTTTACAAAATTGTTACTTGGTGCCATGAAAAAAAACTTTAGAATGCTTTTAATTTTTCAAAAACGTGCTCAACCAAATGGTTGATTTGTCACTTTATGGTAAAAGTAGAAAAGCTAAGCTAATGGTAACCAAACTTGGTACATAAATTGTTCTAATCAAGCCGGACAACTTTCTAATTTACACTCATTAGCTACGACCAACAGGAAGCCGTCTATCTTTTTTTAAATGTCATTTTCGGGGGAACTCAAACTGTAAATAAATTCATACTCCTCCAAGCAGAAACAAGTAGTTCACACCAAACTTTGTCAACATGGTGCTAAATTGCTAACGGATTTAGGATATCTTGAACGGTGTATTAATGGCGATTTGTTAAAGTTACAGTAAAAAAGAGCAGTTATTTTCTTATATCTTTAAAGTGCGGCTTCCAAACACTTCAAAACTTTTTACATACATAAAGTCATTCTGAAGACGTATGGTTAGTTTCATGACTTTACAAAAGGTCTATGAATAACAGAAAATTAATAAACTCAAGACATTTGAACACACTGGCTCTGCGTATGTGGGGGGATGGGTGAGTCTGTGTTAAGTGTGAGGAGGTGGGTGAGAGACAGAGAGAGAGAGACTTTTAAACATCTCTTTAATCACTAGAAAAAAAAATCAAGCAGTATTTATTTATTTAATTATTCGTTTTATTTTATTTTATTTAATTCATTTTTTTTATTTTTTTTTACTTTTTGCATTATAGCTTAAGAAATCTCCTAGGCCTTATCTTTTTCTAAAATAAATAAAAATAAAAAGCCAAGAACCAGTTAATTTGTAGGGCACTGACAACATAATTTTATATAATTAGGTTAATAATTATGCTAATTACAAAAAAAAAAATCTAAAGATACATACACGTGGTCTTATAAATTTATGTGCTGCAAATAATAATTTGACACTGAACTATGACACCCTCTGACATGATATTCATCTGAATTTACATAATCTCATGAATGTAACAGTAAAACAGTTCAGCTCACAGATGAAGACTAAGCTGTAATGCAGGCAAAATATTTCACAAATGCTTATAGATCAATAAAACCTTTTAAAAATGCTTATGAATCCTTAAATGTTTAGGTAACACTTTATAATAAGGTCTCATTTGTTAACATTAGGGAATGCATTAACTAACTTCAACTAACAATGAACTATCTTTTTACAGCATGCTAATTCGTCACTGATAATATGAACTAACAATGAAAAAAATATTTTTTACAGCATTTATTAATCTTTTTATTGTTAGTAAAAATAGTCATGTTCAAAACATACAACTTTAAATGTTAATAATGTATTAATACATTTTGGAATTAATACATGGTACATAATTACTGTTGATGTTAATTAACAGTTAAATAATATAGTTTTTTAACAATTGGTTAATTTGCTGCTGTATCAAGGGGCATCCACATTCTTCAATGTCGCTCTCAGTGAGGAGCAGCAGATGCTACTTTTTTTTAGTTATTTGTTATTTATTTGTTTGTTAAAAAACAAGAAAACATATATAATTTCCTGTTAAAATGAAAACCTGAAATATTTTGGCATACTTCAATAAAAAAGATTCAATATACAAAAATGTTATATTTTGATTTTTTTTTAAATAAATTAGTATTATAGTTCATATTTTCTGATTTTCATAGTATGTGTATGAATTCCAGTACTTTTACCATTAAGTGACATATCAACCATTTGGTACAGGCCGATATTTAAATGATGGGATGTTGAAAAAATACATTGAATGTGGTAACTAGTGACCTAAGAAGATAAGAAATGCAAACAATTTATTTTCAATTGCCTTTTTCTTGGTGGGGCAGCTAAATTAAATTTATATCTGTTCAATGTTGCACCATGATTTTTTGTTTTTAGTGTTTTAGTGTTGCGCATTACAAACAATCACACAGGAGTCTGTTGAGCTTATGAATGCAATAGCCAGTCAGAGGTGTTCAGATGAGTTTTTTAAATTTTATTATTTTTTTTTGTTTGTTTGTTTACGGCACGTGCATTGAACAATGTAGAACTTTGCACAGTCAAAACTAACAAGTCTAGCATCTTTAAAGGATCCAATCTGGACCGTTTAAAAGACAAAAGACAGGATCATATAGATATAAATAAATTTTGATTAAATAATTTAACTGTGCTCTGATTTCGGAGTTGCAGAGATATAGCCTTCATGTCATCTCCCTCAACAGGTGTAATTCACGTTTTGAGTTAAAACACGCTCCACTCTTTACCATCAAACTTATATTTAGGCATTATGATCACTTACTAGGGATGAGTACAGCATTATCTGTATCTGTTAACCATATGAATTATCTGTATCTGTACTCGGACTGGGCAGGGCCTAACCCGGAAGTGGGCGGGATGTAACCCGGAAGTGGGTCGGGTTGTCTTGAAATGGGCGGGGCTTTAACCGGTATGTTATTTTAAGCATGCAATTGATATGGGTTGATCGGAAATTGTTATTTATTGCTGATTAGAAAACTATTTACATGACAGCAGACGGTTTAAAAAAAAAAACTCCGATGACTGGCAGAGAGAGAGTGTAGCTAATTAATTTGTAATATAGTTTTATACCACCACTTCCTTTTTTTTTTTTTTTATTAAATACAGCAAGAAAGTGTCAGATACTCAGTGCGTGAATACTGAGTGTATTCCATGCCCATGGCATTTTTTACTGACCATGCAGTAAAAAAAACTGGTTAGAGCCAGCTGACAGTTTAAAAAAGAATAAAAATCTCCGACAGGCAGAGACGCGAGTCGCATTCTACCAAGCACCACGTCTGAACAAACCCCACGTTTACCAAAACTCTACTGGTTAATAAGTAAGTACTATAAACCAAATTAAAAAACAAACCTGAAGCTGAAGAAACCCTAAACGTTAACGGAAAAACCCCGCGAACCTTAGTGACTGAGGGAGAGAGAGAGAGAGCTGTTCTCTTCTCTTCTCAGTGTTCTGTGTGTGAGTGAGCAGAGCGGGACACAGCAACACAATACATCTGTATGTGTGTAGGGGAAGGGTGCTGTGACTAGCCTATCACAGAACGCAGACACAGTCAGCTACCCAATGAGAACTTTTATTCAATCCGAGCACAGATATCGACTCGTATTACTCGTATGATACTCGTACTCGGCAAAAGTGCTTTATCCGTACTGGATACTCATTTCAGCCGAGTATCCGGCTCAACTCTATCACTTACAGTTATACATTCAAAATCAGATCCGTTATCGCGCTAAAAACCTGTCGCTCATGAATCATCTCGTCTGTCTGCTGATCCCTGATTGGCTAAAACATCAGCACCAGTCTCTTTGCAGTGTGTGTGCGTGTGTGTTTAGTAACGTTGTGATGACTGATTGGATGCATGCAGTAGGATATGCACACTTGGGCTTGTTTGTTAACCAATTAGCCTATACAATTTATGTTTTGAAAACCGCCAAACGGACCAAAAACCAGTCCAAATTTTGTCCACCCGCCCAAGCCAATATTTACCCGCACAATCAAATTCAAAACCGCCAGGAACCCGCCCAATCTGGCAACACTGCACGGTTCACTGTTCCTCCACCAAGCAACTCCTCGTCTGCACGCGCTCTCTGTGGAATAGGAATCGTGGCGTATGTTGCCACATTTCTTGGCATCTTCCATTTACCGCTGTCTCGCTCGTATTTGGCCAGTTTGGTGAAAGCCTCACCAACACAAACCTGACCAGCCGGGCGTTTGCGATGGGTGACATGAATGGAAATGATTCCAGATCGGCGATGTAGTATTTGGTTTTCCAACAAGATCCATCGCTCATCACAAAATACATTTGCTGAATGCAGAATAAACTGTATTTTCCTGCGCTCAAACCTACCAAACTAAATGTATGGCGTTTGAGGTAATTTGTGAATTAGCATAGATTTATATTCTAAATAAAACAATTTGCAACCGTTACTATATTACAATTGTATACAAAACTTTGTATTATGCTTGTTATAAAGTGTGACGTCACGTGCACTACCGCCGGTGGCAACAGACAACCGCGGTTGTCACGGAAACCGTCACAGCCCTAATTCTAGGGAATTGTGTGCTTCAAATTTTATAGCAACAGTTTGGACAGGACCCTTTTCTATTCTAACGTGACAATGCCTCTGTGTATAAGGCAAGGTTCAAGAAGAAATGATTGATTCAGTCAGTGTGGAACAATTTGACTGGTCTGCTTAAAGCCAAGTCCTAATCCCAGTTTAACACCTCTGGTGTGACTTTAAATGTAGACCTTGAGCCAAAAACTTATCACCAACACCAATGACTTGTAAATATGGGTACAGTCATTTTAGACCCTTCCAAAACCGTTGCAACAGAGATTGAAATACAATTTTTTTTTAAATGCATGAACTGTTTTCATCTTTGTTGCCACAGTTTTGCAGAACGTCAGTTATATATGACATGAGAATTTGGCCTGAAGTTAGGAAGAACATTTTAAGGAAAATATAATTATATTTTCATAATTATTTTTTTCTTCTCAAACCTTGTCTGTGGTGTAAAAACACCCCTGGCTAAATGCCCCCAGAGGGCATCACTTCACACTTTGATAATTACTGTAGTTATGTTCTGAACATCACATCCTTTCTTTTTACTATTTCTTTGGAATCTATCTAGTTGGTTGAATAAAAATATTTGGACTTTATATTTAAAAATTTCCTCAACTTAGCACCAGCAAGTTTGTTAGCTAGACAGTTAGGATCAGCTAACTATATTTACTTATGTTCAGTATGGTTATTTACATTTACATTTATGCATTTGGCAGACGCTTTTATCCAAAGCGACTTACAGTGCATTCAGGCTATACATTTTTTTTTATCAGTATGTGTGTTCCCTGGGAATCGAACCCACAACCTTTTGCGCTGCTAACACAATGCTCTACCACTGAGCCACAGGAACACATTCAGGTTATGAATAAACATTCACATCGGTCTACTGGGCTAGATGATCTAAACGATATAAATTATACTGTTGATAATATAAAAACAGACATCACATAGGGCTAAATGTGTAGCATTTTAATAAAACTGCTAACGTTACAGCAGCGGGGAATATGAACATGCATGAGTTATTTAATTTAATTTGTGTTATTTTAATGTTTCGTTTTTTTACCTAAAACATAGAGACACTGACATTGATCTGTCTGCATTCAAGCATTTCAGAGGGCTTAAATAGATCACCCTTTACAGCATATTTAGTTCACAAACAACTGACCGTTTTGACCTAAATATGATTTTCAGTTACAATAATTAATCCTAAAATTCGACATTAGTAACTTACTTTTCGCAACGTTAGTAGCTCACGCGCGCACGGTTCTTTACTTGTGAGTTCAGTTCACTGAAGACTCGCTCTAAACGGATCATTTGAATCAGTGAGTTGTCGACTCGAGAACAGCTGCAATCGGATCATTCCAATTCGTGAATGAATCGTTTGTTGCGATTTGCGAACCGATTTAACAGGTTCATTGAAAAGAATCAGTTTATTCATGAATAAACCGCTTCTGCGTCTCGGAGCACGTGATGTATTATAGGGAGTAACGATATGTTTTATGAAATGTAGTGAAGTAAAAAGTACGATCTTATGCTTTGGAATGTAGTGAAGTAAAAGTTACTCAAAATAAAACTACTCCAGTAAAGTACAGATACTTGAAAAATTTACTTAAGTAGAGTAACGAATTACTTTTACTTCATTACTGACCACCACTGATGAAAACACTAGAAGTCTGTGGAAAGTCCCCACAATTCACAGAAACCTAATGCGTTTTGTTTCTCAGTTCATCAGCTATTGCCAATTTTGTGTATTGCCTGCCAGAATGAAAGTGAAACTGTCCATTTAATCCCTCAGACTCGAGACAGGAGGATGTACTATGATGTAAGAGTACTTTACTTTGATCGCCTTCTAATGAAGAGTTTTTCCGGCATTGCCACATGTCATGCTGCCATTCTGCCACATGATGCACCTTCTACAGAAGAATCACCTGAAGTTATCTGTGAAAAGCCATTTGTGATTGTAAAATTACCAGCCAAGAGGATTAAAAGTGTTAAAGTTTTGGGTGAGTACTTATTGATGAGTTACACCACTAATTTTAGACTATAGAAATTTTATTCAATGTTCATGAATAGGGATGTAACGATTAACCACGAGCCGGTTGAAAATCAATTCATATATGTGACTACTCAAATCGGTTGAGATGCTAAACAAATCGCGATTCAATTAGGGGTAGGAGTTTGTATGAATATATGTCTGAGGGAAACTTACTGTCTTTAGAAAAGTTTAGATGCTATTTTTTCTTTTCATCTAGCCTCTGTATAATGCATATTAAAGTTCATAAGTGCAGCGCTGCTTTGTTTACAGCGGAAACCAAGTAAACGCTAAAGCGCCACCTAGTGGCATAGTGAATTTGCGTCTCATTCAGCTCGTCTTCGGTTTCATTTCATGCAGATATTTTTTTTATGTATATAGTAGTTTCACAAAAATGAAGTCAGACCATTCTGTTTTTGCTTAATTTCGAAATTATGCAATCTCATTTAGATTAAAAACTGCTCATGTTGTATGTATGCAGCATCTTTGTTTGGATCATGATTAAAATGCAGTGGTTGCCTCATTTTAAATGGAAAGAGCACAGACAAAGCCTTATTTTGTTTATATGAAGAGATTTCTTTTATTTGTTACTTATTTGATTTGGAGCTTGTTTTAAAATTTCAATTTAGTTGTTAATTGGCCTACATTTACATTTATATTTACATTTTGTTATTTAGCAGAGGCTTTTATCCAAAGCGACTTACAAAATGAGGAGAATAGAAGCAATCAAAATCAACAAAAGGGCAATAATATGCAAGTGCTATATTAGTATATTATAGAGCAATAATATGCAAGTGCTATATTAGTATATTATAGTGTTATATTTCAAGTTCACAAAGAAACACATTTAATTTATAATTTGTCTTAAAACTTTTTGTAAAAAATAAATCACGAATCGAACCGTGAGCTCAAAATCGTGAACCGAACCATGAGTTGAGTGAATCGTTACATCCCTATTCATGAAGCTTCAGTAGAACAACATTGAACAACAGTGAAATATTGTCAGGCCATATGTCAGTAAAAACTAATTTTCGTGTCCTGTAAGCATTATACTGTGCTCGTAGAATGTGCGCTTCGATTGCACGTACAAATGGTGTGGCACGTGTCGTGTATTTCATATTAATGCGTAAAAGAAACGAGCATGCACTATTGTAGTTATTTTGTCAGTTAAGTCATGAAGATGATTAAAGCTGTTAAAACTGTGCATGCATTTAAGTATTTGTTAAATATGAGTCGCATTTAAGAACATGTCTCTGAAATGCAGTGGCTTTCACAACTGTCCTGGTGCATGCCAGCACTGTCTCCTCATCTGACACACCCGATTCAACTTATCAACTCATTACTAGAGACTTTAAGACCTGAAGTGGGTCAGAAGAGTTAAAGAGTAGTGAGAAAATACAATGCATGTCAGATCTGCATCATGATCAGGAGCGGCATCTCTTAAAGTAATAGCAACCAAAATAACCTAATAACCCAGCCCCAGCTGCTGTGATGTCTGTTAATCAAAGAACAAAAGAGGAAATCGATAACTTTTGTAGCTGTGATTAACCTATTTAATTTAGAATGTAGTGTTTGATAACTTTTAATCAGTTTGTGTATTTTCTACTTGCTGAAGGGAACGGGTTGCTAATTATGACATTTTATAGTTTTTTAAAATCTAATAAATGTGAAAATTTATACCTCAATTATACTGTGATCTTGAATGGCTATAGTCAATGGTTAAATAGGAAAACCTATTTCATAGAGACATCAGTAGTATTGGTATCAGTGATGCTCACCTTCAGTCATAAAGATGCCATTAAACAAATATTAAAAATACTGTCTTTTGATTCTACATTTAATTTGAAGATTGTATGTGAAATTATTGCAATATAAAAGTAAATTTAAAAACTTTATTGTTAGGTGGGAATATTTACAATTTCAGAAAAAATGTGATTTAATTCATTTTTTGTTTTATTGATTCACAGCACTAATAATAATACGATGAACAGATGTAAACTAGTAAATGTTTTGAAACCATATTTACAACCAGTAAAATTCTTCCTATCTACTTCTGTTCTCAAGGTATGTCCAGGCAATTGCCTCGTGCTGTCCTTCGGAAAAGTCACCATACTGTGTTTGTCAAATTGAAACACTCCACAGTTGAGGTAAGACCTGTGCACTGTATAATCAAGTTTTGCTGCCGTGTTTTTGTTGTCTCTTAAATTTTACAATGTATTGTTTTTGCCACCTCTCTAAAGGATGGTATTCTACAGCTGGATTATCTTGATGTGACTGGAAAATCACAGACAGTCATGTTGTCCTGTGTTCAACAGACATTTAAAAAGAACATCAGGAAACGAAGACAAGACCCATTTGATTTTCAGGAATATGATTCAATACCTACTGTTGGGGCAGATTTTGGTCTTTTGGACTTTGATGTCAAACCCACTGTTCCTTGTGGGGAATTTGAAAAAACATCTAAAACGACCCAAAGGATACTTGCATCCAGCACATCTACATTTCAAGACCCCACTACATGGACAAACACAAATCCCTTCAGGCCACCTGAGATAACTCTTGGTAAAACTCAGAAAGCAGAAACCTCAAGTGCTGATATACAGTCAAGTGGAATCACCAAAACTGTCACTTCTGATGTTGATGCTGATGCAGAGTTTGGGACAGAATTTGACCTTCCAAACTTTGATGTCAAACCCACTGTTCCATGTGGGGAATTTGAAGAAACCCCTAAAATTACCCAAAAGACACTTCCATACAGCACACCTATATATCCACACACCACTTCATGGACAAACACCGATCCCTTCAGGCCACCAGATATACCTCTTGGTACAACCAAAGAAGGGGAATCCTCAAGTGCAGCTACACAACCAACAGGATCACCAAAACTGCTACTCCTGTTGTTGATGCTGATGTAGAGTTTTGGACCGATTTTGGTTTTTCTGATTTTTATGTAAAACCCACTATTCCTTATGGGGAATTTGAAGAAACCCCGAAAGCTACCCAAAGTACACTTCCATCCAGAACAACTTTACATCCACACCCCACTTTGTGGACAAACACAGATCCCTTCAGGCCACCAGATATAACTCTTGGTACAACAAAAAAAGTATTACACTCGAGTGCAGCTACACAACCAGACAGGATCACCAAAACTGCAACTCCTGTTGTTGATGCTGATGTAGAGTTTTGGATAGATTTTGATTTTTCTGATTTTTATGTAAAACCCACTATTCCTTATGGGGAATTAGAAGAAACCCCGAAAACTACCCAAAGTACACTTCCATCAAGTAATCCCACACAATCAGGCCAGACTACATTGACAAGCAGAAGACCTGACTATGAATGGGGTTTCTCCGATATCCCATTGAGTTCTGCAGAAACGACTCACTCAGTTAGCTCAACAGAAATTGTATTGAAAACATACACACCTGTTATGACACCTGCTGGAGCAACAACCTTACCTGAAACTATGCCTTATTTAACATCTACTGCTGGAACCACAATAGCTCTGAAAACTACTTCTGCTGAAACTACTTTACCAGACACCACTTCCATAGAAACTACTCCAAGAACTAATACAGCTGAAATAATGCCCTCCATTAGTTCAACAGTAAATATTTTAAGAACAACCACAAATGTAATGACAGCTGTTGGAGCAACAATCTCACCTGAGCCAACACCTGTCGTAACATTTGTTGTTGAAACCACAATGGCTCAAAATACCACTTCTGCAGACACTACTACCCTTGCCACAACTGCTGAAGAAACCACTAACTTTGTCACCTCTTCTGCTGAAAGTACATCCTTCGTTAGTTCAACAGGAGTAGTATTGGAAACATCGACACCAGTATTGACAACTGCTGGAAAAACAACTGTAGCTTTAACCAGGCCTGGCTTAACATCTGCTGTTGAATCCACAATTGCTCAAACTTCCACTTCTGCAGAAATTACAACCCTTGCCACCACTTTTGCAGAAACTAAACCCTCAGTTTTTTCAACAGGAATACATGTGGAAACATCTACACCAGTTATAACAGCTGGAACACCAACCTCAACCATAACTGTGCCTTCCTTATCTGCTGATGAAAGCACAATGACTCAAACTACCACTTCTCCGGAAATTACTATCCTTGGAACCACATCTGTAGAAATTACTGTACTTGGCACCACTTCTGCAGGAAGCACAACCATGGGCACCACTTCTGCAGAAACATCTTCTGTAAGTTCAACAGGAATAATGGAAACATCCATGCTTGTAATGACAACAGCTGAAACAACAGCCTCAACCAAAACTTTGCCTTGCTTGACATCTGCGGTTGAAACGACAATGGCCCAAAATACCGCTACGGCAGAAATTACTACCCTTCATAGCACATTTGTAGAAAGTACCATCTTGGGTATTACTCCAGAAACTACACTTGGCACAACTTCTGCAGAATCTACTACCCTTACCACCCCTTCTGCAGAAATTAGCACACTTCGTATCACTTCTGATGAAACTGCACCCTCAGTTCGTTCAACATCCACACCAGTAATGACAACTGCTGGAACGCCAACCTCAACCATAAATACACCTGCCTTAACCTCTGCTGTTGAAACCACAATGGCTCAAACTACCACTTCAGCAGAAACTACTACCCTTGGTACCACTTCTGCAGAAACGACATCCTCTGTAAGCTCAACAGGAATCGTGGAAACATCCATGCTTGTAATGACAACTGCTGGGACAACAGCATCAAACATAACTACGCCTGCCTTAACATCTGTTGTTGAAACCACATTGGCTGAAACTACCTATTTTACAGAAACTAGTACTCTTGGCACCACTTCTGTAGAAAGAACCACCCTGGGAACCACTGCTGCAGAAACTACTACCCTTGGCTCCACTTCTGCAGCAATTACCTCACTTGGCACCACTACTGTAGAAAGTACAACCCTGGGCATCACTTCTACAGAAGCATCCTCTGTAAGTTCAAAAGGAGTCTTGGAGACATCCATGCTTGTAACAACAACAGCTGGAACAACAGCATCAAGCATAACTACGCCTGCCTTAATATCTGCTGTTGAAACTACAATGGATCAAACTATGAATTTTACAGAAAATAGCATCACTTCTGTAGAAAACACAACCATGGAAACCACTGCTGTGGAAACTACTACTCTTGGCTCCACTTCTGCAGCAACCACAATGGCTCAAACTACCTCTCTTACAGAATTTACTACACTTGGCTCCGCTTCTACAGCAAGTACCTCACTTGGCACCACTTCTGTAAAACGTACAACCCTGGGCACCACTTCTGCAGAAAGCACAACATTGGGCACCGGTTCTGCAGAAACTACTACCCTTGGCACCACTTCTGTAGAAAGCACAACCTTGGGCATCAGTTCTGCAGAAACCACTACCCTTGGCACCACTTCTGTAGAAAGCATAACCCAGGGCATCACTTCTGCAGAAACATCCTCTGTAAGTTCAACAGGAATCTTGGAAACATCTATGCTTGTAATGACAACTGCTGGAACAACAGCATCTATGCCTGCATCAACATCTGCAGTTGAAACTACAATGGCTCAAACTACCTCTTTTACAGAAACTACTACCCTTGCTATCACTTCTGCAGAAGCTACTACCACTTCTGCGGAAACTTTTACCCTTGGCACCACTTATGTGGAAAGCACAACCCTGGGCACCACTTCTGCAGAAACAACATCCTCTGTAAGTTCAACAGGAATCTTGGAAACATCTACGCTTGTAATGACAACAGCTGGAACAACAGCATCTATGCCTGCATCAACATCTGCTGTTGAAACTACAATGGCTCAAACTACCTCTTTTACAGAAACTACTACCCTTGCTATCACTTCTGCAGAAGCTACTACCACTTCTGCGGAAACTTTTACCCTTTGCACCACTTATGTGGAAAGCACAACCCTGGGCACCACTTCTGCAGAAACAACATCCTCTGTAAGTTCAACAGGAATCTTGGAAACATCTACGCTTGTAATGACAACAGCTGGAACAACAGCATCTATGCCTGCATCAACATCTGCTGCTGAAACTACAATGGCTCAAACTACCTCTCTTACAGAAATTACTACACTTGGCTCCACTTCTACAGAAACTACTACCCTTGGCACCACTTCTGTAGAAAGCACAACCATAGGCACCACTTCTGCAGAAACAACAGCATCTATGCTTGCATCAACACCTGCAGTTGAAACTACAATGGCTCAAACTACCTCCTTTACAGAAACTACTACCCTTGGCACCACTTCTGCAGAAACTACTAACCTTGGCATCACTTCTGCAGAAGCTACTACCACTTATGTGGAAAGCACAACCCTGGGCATCACTTCTGCAGAAACATCCTCAGTTAGTTCAACAGGAATCTTGGAAATATCCACACTTGTAATGACAACTGCTGGAACAACAGTATCAACCATAACTATGCCTGCCTCAACATCTGCAGTTGAAAGCACGATGGCTCAAACTACCTCTTTTACAGAAACTACTACACTTGGCACCACTTCTGCAGAAAAGACATCCTCTGTAAGTTCAACAGGAATCTTTGAAACATCTACGCTTGTAATGACAACTGCTGGAACAACAGCATCTATGCCTGCATCAACATCTGCAGTTGAAACTACAATGGCTCAAACTACTTTTACAGAAGCTTCTACCCTTGGCACCACTTCTGTAGAAAGCACAACCTTAGGCACCACTTCTACAGAAAGCACACCCTTGGGCACCGGTTCTGCAGAAACTACTAGCCTTGGCACCACATCTGTAGAAAGCATAACCCAGGGCATCACTTCTGCAGAAACATCCTCAGTTAGTTCAACAGGAATCTTGGAAATATCCACACTTGTAATGACAACTGCTGGAACAACAGTATCAACCATAACTATGCCTGCCTCAACATCGGCAGTTGAAACCACAATGGCTCAAACTACCTCTTTTACAGAAACTACTACCCTTGGCACCACTTCTGCAGAAACTACTAACCTTGGCATCACTTCTGCAGAAGCTACTACCACTTATGTGGAAAGCACAACCCTGGGCACCACTTCTGCAGAAATGACATCCTCTGTTCGTTCAACAGGAATAGTACTGGAAACGTACACACCATCAACGACAACTACTGTAACACCAACCATAACTACGCCTGCCTCAACATCTGCAGTTGAAAGCACGATGGCTCAAACTACCTCTTTTACAGAAACTACTACACTTGGCACCACTTCTGCAGAAACGACATCCTCTGTAAGTTCAACAGGAATCTTTGAAACATCTACGCTTGTAATGACAACTGCTGGAACAACAGCATCTATGCCTGCATCAACATCTGCAGTTGAAACTACAATGGCTCAAACTACTTTTACAGAAGCTTCTACCCTTGGCACCACTTCTGCAGAAAGCACACCCTTGGGCACCGGTTCTGCAGAAACTACTAGCCTTGGCACCACATCTGTAGAAAGCATAACCCAGGGCATCACTTCTGCAGAAACATCCTCAGTTAGCTCAACAGGAATCTTGGAAATATCCACACTTGTAATGACAACTGCTGGAACAACAGCATCTATGCTTGCATCAACACCTGCAGTTGAAACTACAATGGCTCAAACTACCTCCTTTACAGAAACTACTACCCTTGGCACCACTTCTGCAGAAACTACTAACCTTGGCATCACTTCTGCAGAAGCTACTACCACTTATGTGGAAAGCACAACCCTGGGCACCACTTCTGCAGAAATGACATCCTCTGTTCGTTCAACAGGAATAGTACTGGAAACGTACACACCATCAACGACAACTACTGTAACACCAACCATAACTACGCCTGCCTCAACATCTGCAGTTGAAAGCACGATGGCTCAAACTACCTCTTTTACAGAAACTACTACACTTGGCACCACTTCTGCAGAAACGACATCCTCTGTAAGTTCAACAGGAATCTTTGAAACATCTACGCTTGTAATGACAACTGCTGAAACAACAGCCTCAACCAAAACTTTGCCTTGCTTGACATCTGCGGTTGAAACGACAATTGCCCAAAATACCGCTACGGCAGAAATTACTACCCTTCATAGCACATTTGTAGAAAGTACCATCTTGGGTATTACTCCAGAAACTACACTTGGCACAACTTCTGCAGAATCTACTACCCTTACCACCCCTTCTGCAGAAATTAGCACACTTCGTATCACTTCTGATGAAACTGCACACTCAGTTCGTTCAACATCCACACCAGTAATGACAACTGCTGGAACGCCAACCTCAACCATAAATACACCTGCCTTAACCTCTGCTGTTGAAACCACAATGGCTCAAACTACCACTTCAGCAGAAACTACTACCCTTGGTACCACTTCTGCAGAAACGACATCCTCTGTAAGTTCAACAGGAATCGTGGAAACATCCATGCTTGTAATGACAACTGCTGGGACAACAGCATCAAACATAACTACGCCTGCCTTAACATCTGTTGTTGAAACCACATTGGCTGAAACTACCTATTTTACAGAAACTAGTACTCTTGGCACCACTTCTGTAGAAAGAACCACCCTGGGAACCACTGCTGCAGAAACTACTACCCTTGGCTCCACTTCTGCAGCAATTACCTCACTTGGCACCACTACTGTAGAAAGTACAACCCTGGGCATCACTTCTACAGAAGCATCCTCTGTAAGTTCAAAAGGAGTCTTGGAGACATCCATGCTTGTAACAACAACAGCTGGAACAACAGCATCAAGCATAACTACACCTGCCTTAATATCTGCTGTTGAAACTACAATGGATCAAACTACGAATTTTACAGAAAATAGCATCACTTCTGTAGAAAACACAACCATGGAAACCACTGCTGTGGAAACTACTACTCTTGGCTCCATTTCTGCAGCAACCACAATGGCTCAAACTACCTCTCTTACAGAATTTACTACACTTGGCTCCGCTTCTACAGCAAGTATCTCACTTGGCACCACTTCTGTAAAACGTACAACCCTGGGCACCACTTCTGCAGAAAGCACAACATTGGGCACCGGTTCTGCAGAAACTACTACCCTTGGCACCACTTCTGTAGAAAGCACAACCTTGGGCATCAGTTCTGCAGAAACCACTACCCTTGGCACCACTTCTGTAGAAAGCATAACCCAGGGCCTCACTTCTGCAGAAACATCCTCTGTAAGTTCAACAGGAATCTTGGAAACATCTATGCTTGTAATGACAACTGCTGGAACAACAGCATCTATGCCTGCATCAACATCTGCAGTTGAAACTACAATGGCTCAAACTACCTCTTTTACAGAAACTACTACCCTTGCTATCACTTCTGCGGAAACTTTTACCCTTGGCACCACTTATGTGGAAAGCACAACCCTGGGCACCACTTCTGCAGAAACAACATCCTCTGTAAGTTCAACAGGAATCTTGGAAACATCTACGCTTGTAATGACAACAGCTGGAACAACAGCATCTATGCCTGCATCAACATCTGCTGTTGAAACTACAATGGCTCAAGCTACCTCTTTTACAGAAATTACTACGCTTGGCTCCACTACTGCAAAAACTACCACTTCTGTAGAAACTACAACCCTTAGCACCACTTCTGCAGCAAGTATCTCACTTGGCACCACTTCTGTAGAAAGCACACCTCTTAGCACCACTTCTGTAGAAAGAACCACCCTGGGAACCACTGCTGCAGAAACTACCACAATGGCTCAAACTACCTCTCTTACAGAAATTACTACACTTGGCTCCACTTCTACAGAAACTACTACCCTTGGCACCACTTCTGTAGAAAGCACAACCATAGGCACCACTTCTGCAGAAACATCCTCAGTTAGTTCAACAGGAATCTTGGAAATATCCACACTTGTAATGACAACTGCTGGAACAACAGTATCAACCATAACTATGCCTTCCTCAACATCGGCAGTTGAAACCACAATGGCTCAAACTACCTCTTTTACAGAAACTACTAGCCTTGGCACCACTTCTGCAGAAACTACTAACCTTGGCATCACTTCTGCAGAAGCTACTACCACTTCTGTGGAAACTTTTACCCTTGGCACCACTTATGTGGAAAGCACAACCCTGGGCACCACTTCTGCAGAAATGGCATCCTCTGTTCGTTCAACAGGAATAGTACTGGAAACGTACACACCATCAACGACAACTACTGTAACACCAACCATAACTACGCCTGCCTCAACATCTGCAGTTGAAAGCACGATGGCTCAAACTACCTCTATTACAGAAACTACTACACTTGGCACCACTTCTGCAGAAAAGACATCCTCTGTAAGTTCAACAGGAATCTTTGAAACATCTACGCTTGTAATGACAACTGCTGGAACAACAGCATCTATGCCTGCATCAACATCTGCAGTTGAAACTACAATGGCTCAAACTACTTTTACAGAAGCTTCTACCCTTGGCACCACTTCTGTAGAAAGCACAACCTTAGGCACCACTTCTGCAGAAAGCACACCCTTGGGCACCGGTTCTGCAGAAACTACTAGCCTTGGCACCACATCTGTAGAAAGCATAACCCAGGGCATCACTTCTGCAGAAACATCCTCAGTTAGTTCAACAGGAATCTTGGAAATATCCACACTTGTAATGACAACTGCTGGAACAACAGCATCTATGCTTGCATCAACACCTGCAGTTGAAACTACAATGGCTCAAACTACCTCTTTTACAGAAATTACTACCCTTGGCACCACTTCTGTAGAAAGCACAACCCTAGGCACCTCTTCTGTAGAAAGCACAACCTTGGGCACCGGCTCTGCAGAAACTACTACCCTTGGCACCACTTCTGTAGAAAGCATAACCCAGGGCATCACTTCTGCAGAAACATCCTCAGTTAGTTCAACAGGAATCTTGGAAATATCCACACTTGTAATGACAACTGCTGGAACAACAGTATCAACCATAACTATGCCTGCCTCAACATCGGCAGTTGAAACCACAATGACTCAAACTACCTCTTTTACAGAAACTACTACCCTTGGCACCACTTCTGCAGAAACTACTAACCTTGACATCACTTCTGCAGAAGCTACTACCACTTTTGTGGAAAGCACAACCCTGGGCACCACTTCTGCAGAAATGACATCCTCTGTTCGTTCAACAGGAATAGTACTGGAAACGTACACACCATCAACGACAACTACTGTAACACCAACCATAACTACGCCTGCCTCAACATCTGCAGTTGAAAGCACGATGGCTCAAACTACCTCTTTTACAGAAACTACTACACTTGGCACCACTTCTGCAGAAACGACATCCTCTGTAAGTTCAACAGGAATCTTTGAAACATCTACGCTTGTAATGACAACTGCTGGAACAACAGCATCTATGCCTGCATCAACACCTGCAATTGAAACTACAATGGCTCAAACTACCTCTTTTACAGAAATTACTACCCTTGGCACCACTTCTGTAGAAAGCACAACCCTAGGCACCTCTTCTGCAGAAAGCACAGCCTTGGGCACCGGCTCTGCAGAAACTACTACCCTTGGCACCACTTCTGTAGAAAGCATAACCCAGGGCATCACTTCTGCAGAAACATCCTCAGTTAGTTCAACAGGAATCTTGGAAATATCCACACTTGTAATGACAACTGCTGGAACAACAGTATCAACCATAACTACGCCTGCCTCAACATCGGCAGTTGAAACCACGATGGCTCAAACTACCTCTTTTACAGAAACTACTACCCTTGGCACCACTTCTGCAGAAACTACTAACCTTGGCATCACTTCTGCAGAAGCTACTACCACTTCTGTGGAAACTTTTACCCTTGGCACCACTTATGTGGAAAGCACAACCCTGGGCACCACTTCTGCAGAAATGACATCCTCTGTTTGTTCAACAGGAATAGTACTGGAAACGTACACACCATCAACGACAACTACTGTAACACCAACCATAACTACGCCTGCCTCAACATCTGCAGTTGAAAGCACGATGGCTCAAACTACCTCTTTTACAGAACCTACTACACTTGGCACCACTTCTGTGGAAACTTTTACACTTGGCACCACTTATGTGGAAAGCACAACCCTGGGCACCACTTCTGCAGAAACAACAAACTCTCTAAGTTCAACAGGAATATTTGAAACATCTACGCTTGTAGTGACAGCTGCTGGAACAGCATCTAAGCCTGCATCAACATCTGCAGTTGATGCCACAAAGGCTCAAACTACCTCTTTTACAGAAATTACTACTCTTGGCTCCACTACTGCAAAAACTACCACTTCTGTAGAAACTACTACCCTTAGCACCACTTCTGTAGAAAGCACAACCATGGAAACCACTGCTGCGGAAACTACTACCCTTGGCTCCACTTCTGCAGCAAGTACCTTACTTGGGAGAACATCTGTTAAAACTAGTACTCTTGGCACCACTTCTGCAGCAATTACCTCACTTGGCACCACTTCTGTGGAAAGTACAACCCTGAGCACAACTTCTGCAGAAACTACTACCACTTCTGTAGAAAGCACAACCCTTGGCACCACTTCTGCAGAAACTACTACTCTGGGCACAACTTCTGCAGAAACTACTACCACTTCTGTAGAAAGCACAACCCTTGGCACCACTTCTTCAGAAACCACTTCCTCTACAAGTTTGGATGTTTCCAATATTGCTGTTGAACTTACAATGACAGCTGCTGGAACACCATCCTCAACCATAACTACTCTCACCTTAACATCTGCAGTTGAATCCACAATGGCTCAAACTACCACTTCTGCAGAAAGTACAGAAATTACTACAGTGTCCAGCACTTTTGCAGAAACTGCTAACCTTGGTACCATTTCTGTAGAAAGTACCACTATTGGCACCACTACTGCTGAAATTACACCCTTCGTTAGTTCAACAGGAGTACTGTTGGAAACATCCACAATAGTAACATCAACTGCTGGAACAACGAAGGTGTACTTTGATCCAGAAATGACTACACTTGGCAGCGCTTCTGTAGAACCTACTGCCATTGACGCCACTTCTGTAGAAAGTAATACCTTGAGAACAACCTCCACAAAAACTGCATCAAGTTTAACAGGAATATTGGTTACATCAACACCAGTATTGACGTCTGCTGGACCAACTTCAGTTACAACTACACCTGGCTTAACATCTGTTATTGAAACCACAATGGCTCCAACTACCACTTCTGCAGAAAGTACTACCCTTGGCACCACTTCTGTAGAAAGCACAACCCTGGGCACCAGTTCTGCAGAAGCTACTCCCCTTGGAACCATTTCTGTAGAAAGCATAACCCAGGGCATCATTTCTGCAGAAACATCCTCTGTTAGTTCAACAGGAATCTTGGAAATATCCACACTTGTAATGACAACTGCTGGAACAACAGCGTCAACCATAACTACGCCTGCTTCAACATCTGCAGTTGAAACCACAATGGCTCAAACTACCACTTCTGCAGAAATTACTACACTTGGAACGGTGTCTGTAGAAACTACAGCACTTGGCACAACTTCTGTAGGCAGTACTACCTTAGGCAGCACTTCTGTGGAAACTACTACCCTTGGCACCACTTCTGTAGAAACATCATTCTCAGTTAGTTCAACAGGACTATTGAAATCATCCCCCCTTGTAATTACTGCTGGAATATCATCACACATGACTAAGCCTGC
The DNA here is from genome assembly GCA_023376895.1 of Aspiorhynchus laticeps. NCBI lineage: Eukaryota > Metazoa > Chordata > Actinopteri > Cypriniformes > Cyprinidae > Aspiorhynchus > Aspiorhynchus laticeps. The sequence continues at coordinate 17,627,716 of CM041809.1, read as the reverse complement.
CTTAACATATGCTGTTGATACCTCAATAGCTCAAACTACCACTTATGCAGAAATTACTACCCTTGAATCCACGTCTGTAGAAATTACAACCCTGGGCGCCACTTCTGCAGCAAGTACCTCACTTGGCATCACTTTTGCAGAAACAACATCCTCTGTAAATTCAACAGAAGTTTTGGAAACATCCTCGCTTGTAACGACAACTGCTGGAACAACAGCATCAAAAATAACTATGCCTACCTCAACATCTGCAGTTGAAACCACAATGGCTCAAACTACCTCTCTTACAGAAATTACTACACTTGGCTCCACTTCTACAGAAACTACTACCCTTGGCACCACTTTTGTGGAAAGAACAACCCTGGGCACCACTTCTGCAGAAACTATTAACCTTGGCACCACTTCTGTAGAAAGCACAACGCTGGGCACCGGTTCTGCAGAAACTACTACCCTTGGCACCACTTCTGTAGAAAGCACAACCCTGGGCACCGGTTCTGCAGAAACTACTACCCTTGGCACCACTTCTGTAGAAAGCATAACCCAGGGCATCACTTCTGCAGAAACATCCTCAGTTAGTTTAACAGGAATCTTGGAAATATCCACACTTGTAATGACAACTGCTAGAACAACAGCATCAACCATAAATACGCCTGCCTCAACATCGGCAATTGAAACCACAATGGCTCAAACTACCTCTTTTACAGAAATTACTACACTTGGCACCACTTCTGCAGAAACTACTAACCTTGGCATCACTTCTGCTGAAACTACACCCTCAGTTTGTTCCGCAGGAATAGTACTGGAAACATACACACAATCAATGACACCTACTGTAACACCAACCATAATTATGCCTGCATCAACATCTGCAGTTGAAAGCACGATGGCTCAAACTACCTCTTTCGCAGAAACTACTACCCTTAGCACCACTTCTGCAGAAAGTACCTCACTTGGCACCACTTCTGTAGAAAGTACGACCCTGGGCACCACTTCGGAAAATTCTACCCTTGGCACCACTTCTGTGGATGGCAGAACCCTGGGCAGCACTTCCACAGAAACAGCATCAGTTCATTCAGCAGGAATAGTCTTGGAAACATCCACACCATTAACGACAACTACTGTAACACCAACATCAACCATAACTACACCTGTCTTAACATCTGCTGTTGAAACCACTATAGCTCAAACTACCACTTCTGCAGAAACTTCTGTGCTTGGCTGCATTTCTGTAGAAAGCATAACCCTGGGTACCACTTCAGGAGAAACAGCATCCTCTGTAAGTTCAACAGGAATCTTGGAAACATCTACGCTTGAAATTACAACTGTTGGAACAACAGCAGCTACTACTGCCTTAACATCTGCAGTCGAAAGCACAATGGCTGAAACTACCTCTTTTACAGAAATAACTAAACTTGGCACCACTTCTGTAGAAACTACAACCCTTGGCAACACTTGTGCAGAAACAGCATCCTCTGTAAGTTCAATTGGAATCTTGGGAACATCCAAGCTTGTAACAACTGCTGGAACAACAGCAACTACTCCTGCTTTAACATCTGCAGTCAAAAGCACAATGGCTCAAACAACCTCTTTTACAGAAACTACTACCTTTGGCTCCACTTCTGCAGCAAGTTCCTCACTTGGGACCACTTCTGTAGAAAGCACAACTCTAGGCACCACTTCTGCAAGTTCGACAGGAATCTTGGAAACATCCACGCTTGTATCAACCACTGGAACAGCAGCTATGCCTGGCTCAACATCTGCAGTCGAAACCACAATGGTTCAAACTACCTCTTTTACAGAAATTACTGCACTTGGCTCCAGTTCTGTTGAAAGTGCTACCCTTGGCACCACTTTTGTAGAAATCACAACCCTGGGCACCACTTCTGCAGAAACTACACCCTCAGTTCATTCAACAGGAATAGTACTGGAAACGTGCACACCATCAACGACAACTACTGTGACACCAACCATAACTACGCCTGCCTCAACATCTGCAGTTGAAACTAGGATGGCTCAAACTGCCCCTTTTACAGAAACTACTACCACTTCTGTAGAAAGTACAACTCTGGGCACCACTTCTTTAGAAAGTACAACCCTGGGCACCACTTCTTCAGAAACTTCCTCTGTAAGTTCAACAGGAATCTTGGAAACATCCACTCTTGTATTGACAACTGATGGAACAACAAGCATGACTACGCCTGCCTTGACATCTGCTTTTGAAACCACAATGGTTAAAACTACCACTTCTGCAGAAATTACTACACTTGGCACAACTTCTGCAGAAACTACTATCCTTGACACCACTTCTGCAGCACGTACCTCACTTGGCACCACTTCTGTAGAAATCACAACCCTAGGCACCACTTCTGCAGAAACAAAATCCTCTGTAAGTTCAACGGGAATCTTGGAAACATCCATACCAGTAATGACAACTGCTGGAACAACAGCAACTATGCCTGCCTCAACATCTGCAGTTGAAACCACAATGGCTAAAACTGCCTCTTTTACAGAAATTACAACACTTGGAACCACATCTGTAGAAATTACTGCATTTGGCAGCACTTCTGTGGAAAGTACAACCTTGGGCACCACTTCTGCTGAAACTACAGAAGTTACTACGGTTTCCAGCACTTTTGCCGAAACTACTATTCTTGGCTCCTTTTCTGCAGAAACTGCTACCATTGGCACCATTTCTGTAGAAAGTACCACTATTGGCACCACTTCTGCTGAAATTACACCCTCAGTTAGTTCAACAGGAGTACTGTTGGAAACATCCAAAATAGTACCGTCAACTTCTGGAACAACAATGGTGTACGTTGATCCAGAAATAACTACACTTGGCAGCACTTCTGTAGAAATTACAACCATGGGAACCACTTCTGCAGAAACAAATTCCTCTGTAAGTTCAACAGGAATCTTGGAAACATCCATGCTTGCAATGACAACTGCTGCAAAACCAAGCTCAGTCATAACCACACCTGCCTTAACATATGCAGTTGAATCCACAATGGCTCAAACTACCACTTCTGCGGAAATTACTACACTTGAAACCACATCTGTAGAAATTACTGTGCTTGGCAACACTTCTGTGGAAAGTACAATCCTTGGCACCATTTCTGTAGAAAGTACCACTATTGGCACCACTTCTGCTGAAATTACACCCTCCGTTATTTCAACAGGAATCTTGGAAACATCCACTCTTGTAATGACAACTGCCGGAACAACAAGCATGACTATGCCTGCCTTGACAACTGCTGTTGAAACCACAATGGCTCAAACTACCTCTCTTACAGAAATTACTACACTTGGCTCCACTTCTACAGAAACTACTACCCTTGGCACCACTTTTGTGGAAAGAACAACCCTGGGCACCACTTCTGCAGAAACTATTAACCTTGGCACCACTTCTGTAGAAAGCACAACGCTGGGCACCGGTTCTGCAGAAACTACTACCCTTGGCACCACTTCTGTAGAAAGCACAACCCTGGGCACCGGTTCTGCAGAAACTACTACCCTTGGCACCACTTCTGTAGAAAGCATAACCCAGGGCATCACTTCTGCAGAAACATCCTCAGTTAGTTTAACAGGAATCTTGGAAATATCCACACTTGTAATGACAACTGCTGGAACAACAGCATCAACCATAAATACGCCTGCCTCAACATCGGCAATTGAAACCACAATGGCTCAAACTACCTCTTTTACAGAAATTACTACACTTGGCACCACTTCTGCAGAAACTACTAACCTTGGCATCACTTCTGCTGAAACTACACCCTCAGTTTGTTCCGCAGGAATAGTACTGGAAACATACACACAATCAATGACACCTACTGTAACACCAACCATAATTATGCCTGCATCAACATCTGCAGTTGAAAGCACGATGGCTCAAACTACCTCTTTCGCAGAAACTACTACCCTTAGCACCACTTCTGCAGAAAGTACCTCACTTGGCACCACTTCTGTAGAAAGTACGACCCTGGGCACCACTTCGGAAAATTCTACCCTTGGCACCACTTCTGTGGATGGCAGAACCCTGGGCAGCACTTCCACAGAAACAGCATCAGTTCATTCAGCAGGAATAGTCTTGGAAACATCCACACCATTAACGACAACTACTGTAACACCAACATCAACCATAACTACACCTGTCTTAACATCTGCTGTTGAAACCACTATAGCTCAAACTACCACTTCTGCAGAAACTTCTGTGCTTGGCTGCATTTCTGTAGAAAGCATAACCCTGGGTACCACTTCAGGAGAAACAGCATCCTCTGTAAGTTCAACAGGAATCTTGGAAACATCTACGCTTGAAATTACAACTGTTGGAACAACAGCAGCTACTACTGCCTTAACATCTGCAGTCGAAAGCACAATGGCTGAAACTACCTCTTTTACAGAAATAACTAAACTTGGCACCACTTCTGTAGAAACTACAACCCTTGGCAACACTTGTGCAGAAACAGCATCCTCTGTAAGTTCAATTGGAATCTTGGGAACATCCAAGCTTGTAACAACTGCTGGAACAACAGCAACTACTCCTGCTTTAACATCTGCAGTCAAAAGCACAATGGCTCAAACAACCTCTTTTACAGAAACTACTACCTTTGGCTCCACTTCTGCAGCAAGTTCCTCACTTGGGACCACTTCTGTAGAAAGCACAACTCTAGGCACCACTTCTGCAAGTTCGACAGGAATCTTGGAAACATCCACGCTTGTATCAGCCACTGGAACAACAGCAGCTATGCCTGGCTCAACATCTGCAGTCGAAACCACAATGGTTCAAACTACCTCTTTTACAGAAATTACTGCACTTGGCTCCAGTTCTGTTGAAAGTGCTACCCTTGGCACCACTTTTGTAGAAATCACAACCCTGGGCACCACTTCTGCAGAAACTACACCCTCAGTTCATTCAACAGGAATAGTACTGGAAACGTGCACACCATCAACGACAACTACTGTGACACCAACCATAACTACGCCTGCCTCAACATCTGCAGTTGAAACTAGGATGGCTCAAACTGCCCCTTTTACAGAAACTACTACCACTTCTGTAGAAAGTACAACTCTGGGCACCACTTCTTTAGAAAGTACAACCCTGGGCACCACTTCTTCAGAAACTTCCTCTGTAAGTTCAACAGGAATCTTGGAAACATCCACTCTTGTATTGACAACTGATGGAACAACAAGCATGACTACGCCTGCCTTGACATCTGCTTTTGAAACCACAATGGTTAAAACTACCACTTCTGCAGAAATTACTACACTTGGCACAACTTCTGCAGAAACTACTATCCTTGACACCACTTCTGCAGCACGTACCTCACTTGGCACCACTTCTGTAGAAATCACAACCCTAGGCACCACTTCTGCAGAAACAAAATCCTCTGTAAGTTCAACGGGAATCTTGGAAACATCCATACCAGTAATGACAACTGCTGGAACAACAGCAACTATGCCTGCCTCAACATCTGCAGTTGAAACCACAATGGCTAAAACTGCCTCTTTTACAGAAATTACAACACTTGGAACCACATCTGTAGAAATTACTGCATTTGGCAGCACTTCTGTGGAAAGTACAACCTTGGGCACCACTTCTGCTGAAACTACAGAAGTTACTACGGTTTCCAGCACTTTTGCCGAAACTACTATTCTTGGCTCCTTTTCTGCAGAAACTGCTACCATTGGCACCATTTCTGTAGAAAGTACCACTATTGGCACCACTTCTGCTGAAATTACACCCTCAGTTAGTTCAACAGGAGTACTGTTGGAAACATCCAAAATAGTACCGTCAACTTCTGGAACAACAATGGTGTACGTTGATCCAGAAATAACTACACTTGGCAGCACTTCTGTAGAAATTACAACCATGGGAACCACTTCTGCAGAAACAAATTCCTCTGTAAGTTCAACAGGAATCTTGGAAACATCCATGCTTGCAATGACAACTGCTGCAAAACCAAGCTCAGTCATAACCACACCTGCCTTAACATATGCAGTTGAATCCACAATGGCTCAAACTACCACTTCTGCGGAAATTACTACACTTGAAACCACATCTGTAGAAATTACTGTGCTTGGCAACACTTCTGTGGAAAGTACAATCCTTGGCACCATTTCTGTAGAAAGTACCACTATTGGCACCACTTCTGCTGAAATTACACCCTCCGTTATTTCAACAGGAATCTTGGAAACATCCACTCTTGTAATGACAACTGCCGGAACAACAAGCATGACTATGCCTGCCTTGACAACTGCTGTTGAAACCACAATGGCTCAAACTACCACTTCTGCAGAAATTACTACACTTGGATCCACATCTGTAGAAATTACTGCACTTGGCACCACTTCTGCAGAAACTACTACCCTTGGCACCACTTCTGCTGCATGTACCTCACTTGGCACCACTTCTGTAGAATGCACAACTCTGGGCTCCACTTTTGCAGAAACAACTTCCTCTGTAAGTTCAACAGCAGTATTGGAAACATCCACACCAGTAATGACAACTGCTGCAACACCAAGCTCAGTCATAACCACACCTGCCTTAACATCTGCAGTTGAATCCACAATGGCTCAAACTACCACTTCTGCAAGAATTACTACACTTGGAACCACATCTGTAGAAATTACTGCGCTTGGCAGCACTTCTGTGGAAAGTACAACCCTGGGCACCACTTCCGCTGAAACTACAGAAGTTACTACAGTTTCCAGCACTTTTGCAGAAACTACTATTCTTGGCTCATTTTCTCCAGAAGCTGCTATCCTTGGCACCATTTCTGTAGAAAGTACCACTATTGGCACCAATTCTGCTGAAACGGGAGTACTGTTGGAAACATCCACAATAGTACCGTCAACTGCTGGAACAACAAAGGTGTACTTTGATCCAGAAATGACTACACTTGGCAGCACTTCTGTAGAAACTACTGCTATCGACACCCCTTCTGTTGAAAGTACTACCTTAAGAACCACCTCCACAAAAACTACATCCTCTCTAAGTTCAACAGGAATATTGCTTACATCCACACCAGTATTGACGTCTGCTGGAACAACTTCAGTTTCAACCTCACCTGGCTTAACAGCTGTTATTGAAACCACAATGGCTCAAACTACCACTTCTGCAGAAATTACTACACTTGGCACCACGTCTATAGAAAGTACTAGCTTAAGGACCACTTCTGTAGAAACTGCAATCTCTGTAAATTCAACAGAATTATTGGAAACATCCACGCATGGAATGACAACGGCTGGAACAACAACCTCAACTGTAACTATGCCTGCCTTATCATATTCTGTTGAAACAACAGTGGCTCAGCGTGTCGCCTCTGCAGAAATTACTACACTTGGAGCCACATCTGTAGAAAGTACTACCCTTGGCATCACTGAAACAACACCCTCAGTTTGTTTAACAGAAATAGTATCGGAAACATCCACACAATTAATGACAACTACTGGAACACCAGCCTCAACCATAACTATGCCTGCCTTAACATCTGCTGCTGAAACCACAATAGCTCAAACTACCACTTCTGCAGAGAGTACTACCCTTGAACCCACATCTGTAGAAGGGACTGCTACTTTTGGCACCTCTTCTGCAGGAACTACCTCAATTGGGACCACGTCTGCAGAAAGCACAACCCTGGGCACCACTTCTGCTGAAACAACATCCTCTGTAAGTTCAACAGGAATATTGGAAACATCCATGCTTGTCCTGACGACTGCAGGAACAACAGCCTCAGCTATAACTATACCTGGATTAACATCTGTTGTTGAAATGACGATGACTCAAACTACCACTTCTGCAGAAACTACACCCTCAGTTCATTCAACAGGAATAGAATTGGAAGTCACACCAGTAAAAACAACTGCTAGAACAACAACCTCAACTATTACTACTCCTGCCTTAACATATGTTGTAGAGACCACAATGGCTCAAACTACCACTTCTGCAGAAATTAATACCTTTGAAACTGCGTTTGTAGAAATGACTACACTTGGTAGCACTTCTGTAGAAACTAGTACTCTTGGCACCACTTCTGCAGAAAGTTCAACCCTGGGCATCACTTCTGCTGAAATTACATCCTCTGTAAATTCAGCAGAAACTACTACCCCTGGTACCATTTCTGTAGAAAGTACTACATTTGGTACCATTTCTGCAGAAACTGCACCCTTAGTTAGTTCAACGGCAGTAGTATTGGAAACATCTCCACCAGTAATGACAACTGCTGGAATAACAACCTCAGCTATAACTGTGCCTAGCTTAACATCTGTTGATAAAACCACAGTGACTAAAACTACCACTTCTGCAGAAAGTACTACCTCAAGCACTACATTTCCAAAAACTACTGCTCATGGCACCACTTCTGCTGAAACTTGTACACCTGGCACCACTTCTTTAGAAAGTATTATATTTGGCACAATTTCTGTAGAAACTACACCCTCACTTAGTTCAACTGGAATAGTATTGGAAACATGCATACCAGTTATAACAACTGCTGGAACAACAACCTTAGCTATAACTGCACCTGCCTTAATATTATCTGCTGATGCCTCAATTGCTCAAACTACCATTAGGCAGCACTACGGCAGAAACTACAACACTTGGCACCAATTCTGCAAAAGAAAACACCACCGTTGGTCCCACCTTTGTAGAGAGTACTTCCCTGGGTACCACTTGTGCACTGCCCTTAGTACTACATCTGTAGAAGTTACTAACTTGGGCACTACTTTTCCAGAAACTACACTTGGAACCACTTCTGCAGTAACTACAATGCTTGATAGCACTTTTGCTGAAACAACACCCTCAGTTGGTTCAGCAGGATCTACAGCTATAGGAACACCTGTCTTAACACCTGCTGTTGAAACCACAATGACTCAACATTCCATTAGGCACCACTACTGCGGAAACTACAACACTTGGCACCAATTCTGCAAAAAAAAACACCACCGTTGGTCCCACTTTTGTAGATGGTACTTCACTGGATACCGCTTGTGCACTGCCCTTAGTACTACATCTGTAGGAGTTACTAACTTGGGCACTACTTCTCCAGAAACTACACTTGGAACCACGGCTGCAGTAACTACGATGCTTGATAGCACTTTTGCTGAAACAACACCCTCAGTTAGCTCAGCAGGAGCTACAGCTGTAGGCACACCTGACTTAACGCCTGCTGTTGAAACCACAATGGCTCAACATACCATTAGGCACCACTACTGCAGAAACTACAACACTTGGCACCAATTCTGCAAAAAAAAACACCACCGTTGGTCCCACTTTTGTAGAAGGTACTTCCCTGGGTACCACTTGTGCACTGCCCTTAGTACTACATCTGTAGGAGTTACTAACTTGGGCACTACTTCTCCAGAAACTACACTTGGAAACACGGCTGCAGTAACTACGATGCTTGATAGCACTTTTGCTGAAACAACACCCTCAGTTAGCTCAGCAGGAGCTACAGCTGTAGGCACACCTGTCTTAACACCTGCTGTTGAAACCACAATGGCTCAACATACCATTAGGCACCACTACTGCAGAAACTACAACACTTGGCACCAATTCTGCACAAAAAAAACCCACAGTTGGTCCCACTTTTGTAGAAGGTACTTCCCTGGGTACCACTTGTGCACTGCCCTTAGTACTACATCTGTAGGAGTTACTAACTTGGACACTACTTCTCCAGAAACTACACTTGGAACCACTGCTGCAGTAACTACAATGCTTGATAGCACTATTGTTGAAACAACACCCTCAGTTAGCTCAGCAGGAACTACAGCTGTAGGCACACCTGTCTTAACGCCTGCTGTTGAAACCACAATGGCTCAACATACCATTAGGCACCACTACTGCAGAAACTACAACACTTGGCACCAATTCTGCAAAAAAAAACACCACCGTTGGTCCCACTTTTGTAGAAGGTACTTCCCTGGGTACCACTTGTGTACTGCCCTTAGTACTACATCTGTAGGAGTTACTAACTTGGGCACTACTTCTCCAGAAACTACACTTGGAACCACTGCTGCAGTAACTACAATGCTTGATAGCACTTTTGCTGAAACAACACCCTCAGTTAGCTCAGCAGGACCTACAGCTGTAGGCACACCTGTCTTAACGCCTGCTGTTGAAACTACAATGTCTCAACATACCATTAGGCACCACTACTGCAGAAACTACAACACTTGGCACCAATTCTGCAAAAAAAAACACCACAGTTGGTCCCACTTTTGTAGAAGGTACTTCCCTGGGTACCACTTGTGCACTGCCCTTAGTACTACATCTGTAGAAGGTACTAACTTGGGCGCTACTTCTCCGGAAACTACACTTGGAACCACTTCTTCAGTAACTACAATGCTTGATAGCACTTTTGCTGAAACAACACCCTCAGTTAGTTCAGCAGGAGCAACAGCTATAGGCACACCTGTCTTAACGCCTACTGTTGAAAGCACAATGACTCAAAATACCATTAGGCACCACTACTGTAGAAACTACTACCTTTGGCACAACTTCTGTAAAAAAGAACACCCACATTGGTCCCTCTTTTGTAAAAGGTACTTCCCTGGGTACCACTTGTGCACACACTAATACCCTTGCCACCACTTTTGCTTGAAACATAACCATCTGTTAGTTCAACAGGAATAGCATTGGGATCATCCACACATGTAATGACTGTTGTAGAATCCACAATGGCTCAAACTACCACTTCTGCAGATATTATTACAGAAACTTCTAACCTTGGTACCAATTCTGCAGAAATGAAAACTGCTGGAACAAGAACCTGTTATAATTATGCCTTTCTTAACATCTGCTGCTAAGTCCACAATGGCTCTGAAAACTACAGCTTCTGCAAAAATATATCCTACAGGTACCGCTGCAATAGAAACTTGTACCATTGGCACCACTTCTGTAGAAACATCACCCTCTTTTAGTTCAACAGCTGTAATACTGGAAACATCCACAACTGTAATGACAACTGCTGGAACTGCAATCTCAGATATAACTATGCCTGGCTTTAACGTCTGTTGGAATCACAGTGTCTCAAACTACTATTTCTGCAGAAACTACTATGGTGCCCCTGGCACCAATTCTGTAGAAACTACAACCCTAGGCACAACTTTTACGGAAACCCTGTTAATTCAACAGGAAAATTTATGGAAATATCCACACCAGTAATGACATCTGTTGGACTTATCCAGAAACTACTACAATCTTCTTCGAAATCTACAACTTGCGTAGTAAGTAGTACCACTTCCACTGCCGATGCTCTGAGCGAATCGGGGAATCTTCCCATCCCTAATATGTATGTGTATGTTTTATTATAGTTATATATTAGTATTATATATGTAAATGTTATGTCAATTAGCATTGCATTATAAATATACTTTCCTTATAAAAAAATACCTACTGTATAAAAGCTAGCAATAAGATTGTATGTTTATTGTCTTCAAGTTGTGCGTTTTGTTCAGGGATAACTGGATATCTTTGTGGAGCATCATCAGTAGTACTTCTGTGATGCATAGCCTATGTGGAGTTTCTGCGCAAGGGTGCCCTCCAGCTTCCAGTATGTATTAAACGGTCATTACATTACATTACATTACATTACGTGTGCACTCAGTAATGCTCACAACACCCTATTTTAGAGAAGTTTTCCCTTTCCTAATTTTTACCCAATGAAACCGGATTCCCTGAATTATCATCATTGACGGCATTATCGCAATAAATACCAATATCGTGATATTTTTAAGCCCATATCGCCCATCCCTACATAACGGTATACATTGCTTACTAATTTTGCATTGCTTACATTTGGCTAAGACTGTTCATGTCTTCTAAGTAGTATGGTATTTCTTTTCCTTTTTTTCTTTTTACAGGGTACATTTACTAAACACTCTCACTGTTCTCAAAGGGATAGTTTCCTCAAAGTACAAAATGACATGCGTAATCCATCTGAACTAAACCGATTCAGGGCTCGCAAAATCGCTAGCCCGACGTCCCGGGGCTATTGTGTTTTCCAGTCGGGCTACCAAAATGTATCAGCGCCCTGCCCGACGGGCTATCTTAAATACGGGGCTCCCAAGCAATGTTCCATCTAAGCTGCGTGCGCGCGGCCGCACACTTCTACAGCCGCGCCGCGCAGAAGAAATAATGTGCCGCTCGCATGCAATAATTAGTTGGGAAAGTCAAAAATATATTTACTGATCCCAAACTTTTGAACTGCATTGTATTGTACTGTAAAAAGTGTTTTCTCAGGTAACCTAAAATGTACATTTAGTTACATCAAGGGTCAAATCAAATATAAATAGCACATTAAAGTTAAAAGTTTCACACTTGTTTGTGTGTGCGCTGTACAGGTCTGGTATAAAGAATGTTTTTGCTCAGGTGCCCGAAATGTCCGCTCAGTTTTGCTCAGCAAGAAAAAAAACATTAGAGGGAACATTGCCTGTAAATAGTAAAATAAAACTCTTTCCTTGATGTGTTTATTTGTGTTGAAAATGTTTTTGATTGACATTTATGGGCTTTTTTTTTATTTGGGCTAGTTAAATTAATTTCGGGCTACCAAAATCTGAAGAGTACCTGCCCGAAGGGCTACCAGGGATTTTGAAATTTTGCGAGCCCTGAGATTGCTCAAGTCTTTTCATTGTAGTGATTCTCTTCAGAATTTATTCACATATCTATGGACATGCAGTTTTGTGCAAAAGTTTGGACGCCCCTCTGAGGCAGCCTACTAATTAGCTCTTTCTTAAGAAAGGATTGTAGTGATGTGCCATTCAGTTTCTAGAGAATGCTAGAGAATTTAATTTGTGAAAAATAGGCTGTGCTAAAATTTGGCCACCCTTTCAACTGTTGATTTTAATACCTTTTAGAGACCTATTGCGGATTAATTACAACACAATATTGATTTGATTGGGTCTGTGAACCTTAACGCTGCAAACTGAGGTGCAACCCATCATGGAAAAGGATATTTAAGGTAGTTCATTCAGTGCTGCTTATACTGTCGAAGATATCATGGTGGAGATACTGTTGACAAGAACAAAACAATGTGTGATTTGCAATGCTCGGGTGAAATGCTATAGTAATACTACAAATCTGCAGAAGTATTTGACATCACACAAGGCGCCATGATTTCCGCAATGAATGAATGGCGGATGGACTGATGCACTGTTTTTGTTTACTACACACGCATACTAAAGCGCAGAAGACGCTTGCGGTTTTCAGCCTCTGCAGTGGGGGATATGTTTGTTTGTGTGTGTATATACATGTGTATATATGTTTGTTTGTGTATGTGTGTGTGTGTATATACATATATATGCGTGTGTATATATATGTATTAGGGTTGCATGATACACCGGTACTACGGTAGTATCGCGATACTAAAGCTTAAAAATACCCGTGGTGCCATTGCATTTTTTTTAAACGGTAGTATCGTCCATAAGGTAGTACCGTACGATATGTAGTATGCACGGCAGCAACACTGTTTTAAATGTTCATTTGAACATGCATGCCAGCAGAAACATTACAAGTTGATTGGCAAATGTCTTTCTGCTGTGTAGTTTAGTCTGTGTATACGCTATATGGTATTGAGTGTTTCCCGACTCTTCAGTTCAGTTTGCAATGAGAAGTTGCACTTGCACGTCGTTGTTCATGCTGCAGTTTATCAGAAGAAAGGGTCTGATTCAGACCGTCTGATGCCATTTTAAAAAACAGCAGCTCAAGCATCACTTATTCAACATCATAATATCTTACAAAAAAATGTATGTGTGCATATGTATGCATGTATGTAAATTTATAATGTTATGGTTTAATATACATTCTGCTAACTTGAAAATTTCAAGATATGCGAGCAAAAAATGCTCCTGACAGTTCGGCAATATGACACGAGCAAGAGTGCTGTTTCGTTTCTGTGTTCGAATCCAAATCCGCGTTGTCTTGGACGAATCACTGATTCACTAAGCAATTCATAAAAACAGTCATTTGATTCGCTTCTGAAGGATTCAGCCGCTTTGAAAGAATCGTTTGAATGACTCAGTGATTCAATCACGAACTTCTGCCACCTTTTTAAGTTTCCCATCTAAAAGTAGGCATATTACATTATTTTCCAACATATTTCTATATTCAGAATTTAGTATTTAAAACATTAATCTCATAACATTATTTTTGTAATTATAAATAGTCTAAATGTATAAATGCACATCTAAAGATCACATCATGCAGCTTCTGTGCAGTGCTAAGATGAGTTTTGTTTAGATCATTTCATGGATAACAATATTTTTTGAGACACATTGTTCTATGGAAACGATACATTGATGATGTCTTTTTAATATGGAGTGGCACTGAATCTGAGTTACTTGAGTTTCATAGTTTGGTTAACATTAAGTGCAGTGCGTTGAAATTTACGATTGAATTTCATCAAGAGAAAATGAATTTTTTAGATGTGCTTGTTCTTCGCACTGCATCGGGCATTGAAACTACTTTGTATCGCAAACCTACTGACCGTAATACTATCTTGCATGGACAATCTTACCATCCAGTGGCATTAAAGCGTTCGTTACCTGTTTCACAATTTAGTCGTATTCGTCGTATTTGTAGCAGTGATGAAGATTTTCAACAACAATCTCAAATCCTGTCGGAGAGATTTAGAAAACGATCATATCGAGAAGAGTGGATTCAGTCTGCAGCAAATCGTTTTAAAGATGTGTCGCAACAGGAGAGTCTTGTTAAAAAACAAAAAAAATTTGACCGTCGGATGAATTGTTACATTCAATATTCGCCTGTTTCGAAGGACATTGATAATGTTTTATTGAAACATTGGCATATTGTAGAGAGTGATCCCAGTCTCAAGAAATGTTTTGATAAACCTCCTCGTTTAGTATATAAGAAAACACCTAATCTTCGAAATATCTTGGTTAGATCTGATTTGAAACCTGCTCCTCATTTCTTGAACACAATACCACATGGAAATTACAGATGTGGTAATTGTCAACAGTGCAACTTCACATACAAGACGTTGACCTTTACACATCCGTATACGGCTAAAACTTTTAAAATTCGGGGCACTATCTCGTGTAAGACGGCTAATGTCATTTATTTGTTGCGTTGCCCTTGTGGCTTATGTTATGTTGGTAAGACCAGTAGACCTTTGAAAAATCGTATCTCTGAACATCGGTGTGCTATTAGACATCGCGATCCAAAAAGTCCAGTTGCTCAGCATTTTGCTAATTCGAGACACTCCGTTTCGACTCTTCAGTACATAGGAATAGAGGCAGTCAAGTGTCCGCGGCGCGGCGGCGATATGAATAAATTACTTTTACAACGTGAGGCCTTTTGGATTTTTACATTAGACACGTTGTCCCCTAGAGGATTAAATGAGGACTTTGTTATCCGTCCATTTCTTTAATTCATATAATATTTATTTATTTATAAAGCTTCAATGAAGGTTTTGATGGTACTGGTTGAATTTATGTATTAGTGACTGTCATTATTGTATATTGAGAATTGTACTTTTGAGAATTGTAGGTCATGTGACCTTTTGATCACCTGCATGGAGGTATAAATAAGCGGCACATTGGTGTTGTTCATTTGTCTGATGAAGAGCCTGCGTGCTCGAAACGTTACACACTATGTGATAGTTTTTTAATAATAATAAATTGTTTTGATAATTTTTGGAGCTCTGGTGTTGCCGACTTTGCATTCGTAATATGCTTCTACTTGTTTTTTAGTCGAGCACCCATTTGAGATCGATGTGCGTGCTGTTGCTTGCTCTTTGTCTATATATTCTTAGCACTGCACTCTTGTTTGACTCCACTTTTGAAGAATAATTCAGTACACCTGCTGGCGCAATTATGGCTGAGCCACAAGCCGATCAGTCCAAAACCTTCGAATTTTCCGATGAAGACATTGCCCATATACTTATGGAAGACTCATTATTTAACGACAACTTTGCCAAGGACTATACTAGACCGTCGACTAAATGCTTGGAAAAACTTCTTGAGAGGGAGACTAAACTATACCTTCATGGAGTAACGTTGAGCGACTACTTGAGAGTCAAGAGAATACCACGCGGCTTAAGGATTGTCAAAAGCCCTATCATTGGCCAGGACAATGTGAGTTTTTGCGATTAAATGGTGTGAAATTCTGAACAAGTGTGCTTTTGATCTAATGGCATTGACTGTTCAAGAGATATCTGCACAGCTGGTGAATATTCGAAAAGAAACCGACGAGGTTAAAATTCAGCTATCTGTGGAATATCCTGATAAAGAAACACTTGATTCAGCGCTACTGGAATGCAATCAACGAATCGCGGAATTAAAAAAGGAGATCATTGCATCTAAGAAGAGCAAGTTCAATCGAGATGCTGCTGATTATGCCAACAATCGGGTTTACCAGTGGAGATCACAACGGAGGCATCATTCATTGCCACAACTCCCTTTTCGTGGGGCTCGAAAACATTTACAATACGATGACAACAGGTACTCATCTGCCCAGTCGTCGTCTTCACTTGATCGTGATTCAGATTCCAGCTATCTGTCCCAGTCTCAACCTTTTTTAGAACGCGGAGGACAATTCAACATCTCTCGTCAAAGAAAAAATGCAGGAGGAGCAAAAAGAGTTCCCGTAAGATCCCAATATGTGACACGAAGAACGATACAGAAGTGATTAATGTCATCAATTTATCGAGTAAAGTGATCTCTAATGACTGTCTAACTGTACTTAACAAAGGACTTTCGTTTTCACCAACTGCACACTGCAATGAATTTGACATTTATATTGATTTGCAAAAATTTTTTCGTAATTTGAGACTTAAAGAATTTTTTAATACGAAACCGGCCAGTTTACAGCAGATTCACTCATTGGATTCCGGTGCTTCCATGTCTGAGATAATCTCTGAGTCACGGGATAGTGACTGTGGTACATCTACTGAGGACATTAATTCTAGTGAATTTTATCGGACTGGTTTTCGAGGTAAATCCACTTTTGTTCCTTTCAAAAATAGAAATGCCTCCTTGGACACTTATTGTAGGCTTGTAGAAAGTGATGTTGTATCTATATTAAAATCTAAAAGACAATACAAACTTGCTCATTTGACGAATGCACAATTGGTGGAATTGGAATCACTTAAGAAGGATTCGTCTATAGTGATTCAAAGTGCTGATAAAGGTGGAGCAGTGGTGATCTTAGATCGAAAAGACTACGAATTTGAAATTCAGAGACAACTTTCCAATTCAGTTTTTTATAAAAAATTGAGTATTAATTCTTTAGCTCATTTTAAGACATCTGTACACAATACTTTACAACTCTTTGTAGATTCAGGTCAGTTGACAAAAGGTGAATATGAATATATGCGTGTTGATTATCCGATTACACCGGTACTATACACGCTACCAAAAATTCACAAAGCGTATAGGGAAATCCCTCCTGGGAGACCCATAGTGGCAGCAATTGGGTCACTTACAGAAAACATTTCTGCTTTTGTCGACTTTCATCTACAACCTTTGGTTACGTCTTTACCTTCTTATATTAAGGACACGATGGAATTTATCCAACTTATGAATAATGTGAAATTACCTGATTATCCTGTTTTTCTAGTGACCATGGATGTTGAATCGCTTTACACCAATGTTCCATTTCAGGGAGGGCTAGAAGCAATCGAATTTTTTCTCGATCAACGTCTTTGTCAGGTACCAAGTACTGCATGTTTGAGTGACCTGGCAAAATTGGTGCTTTCACATAATTATTTTTTGTTTGGGTCAGATTATTATTTGCAGATTTCAGGGGTTAGCATGGGTTCTAAGATGGCCCCAAGCTTTGCATCCTTATTTTGTGGTATGTTTGAACATCAGTTTGTGTTAAACCCTGGGGTTAATGATTTTTTGAGACACATTGTTCTATGGAAACGATACATTGATGATGTCTTTTTAATATGGAGTGGCACTGAATCCGAGTTACTTGAGTTTCATAGTTTGGTTAACATTAAGTGCAGTGCGTTGAAATTTACGATTGAATTTCATCAAGAGAAAATGAATTTTTTAGATGTGCTTGTTCTTCGCACTGCATCGGGCATTGAAACTACTTTGTATCGCAAACCTACTGACCGTAATACTATCTTGCATGGACAATCTTACCATCCAGTGGCATTAAAGCGTTCGTTACCTGTTTCACAATTTAGTCGTATTCGTCGTATTTGTAGCAGTGATGAAGATTTTCAACAACAATCTCAAATCCTGTCGGAGATATTTAGAAAACGATCATATCGAGAAGAGTGGATTCAGTCTGCAGCAAATCGTTTTAAAGATGTGTCGCAACAGGAGAGTCTTGTTAAAAAACAAAAAACAAAAAAAATTTGACCGTCGGATGAATTGTTACATTCAATATTCGCCTGTTTCGAAGGACATTGATAATGTTTTATTGAAACATTGGCATATTGTAGAGA
This sequence comes from Aspiorhynchus laticeps, assembly GCA_023376895.1. Classification (NCBI taxonomy): domain Eukaryota; kingdom Metazoa; phylum Chordata; class Actinopteri; order Cypriniformes; family Cyprinidae; genus Aspiorhynchus; species Aspiorhynchus laticeps. The sequence goes on along the minus strand of CM041809.1, from coordinate 17,609,297 downwards.
GTGATCCCAGTCTCAAGAAATGTTTTGATAAACCTCCTCGTTTAGTATATAAGAAAACACCTAATCTTCGAAATATCTTGGTTAGATCTGATTTGAAACCTGCTCCTCATTTCTTGAACACAATACCACATGGAAATTACAGATGTGGTAATTGTCAACAGTGCAACTTCACATACAAGACGTTGACCTTTACACATCCGTATACGGCTAAAACTTTTAAAATTCGGGGCACTATCTCGTGTAAGACGGCTAATGTCATTTATTTGTTGCGTTGCCCTTGTGGCTTATGTTATGTTGGTAAGACCAGTAGACCTTTGAAAAATCGTATCTCTGAACATCGGTGTGCTATTAGACATCGCGATCCAAAAAGTCCAGTTGCTCAGCATTTTGCTAATTCGAGACACTCCGTTTCGACTCTTCAGTACATAGGAATAGAGGCAGTCAAGTGTCCGCGGCGCGGCGGCGATATGAATAAATTACTTTTACAACGTGAGGCCTTTTGGATTTTTACATTAGACACGTTGTCCCCTAGAGGATTAAATGAGGACTTTGATATCCGTCCATTTCTTTAATTCATATAATATTTATTTATTTATAAAGCTTCAATGAAGGTTTTGATGGTACTGGTTGAATTTATGTATTAGTGACTGTCATTATTGTATATTGAGAATTGTACTTTTGAGAATTGTAGGTCATGTGACCTTTTGATCACCTGCATGGAGGTATAAATAAGCGGCACATTGGTGTTGTTCATTTGTCTGATGAAGAGCCTGCGTGCTCGAAACGTTACACACTATGTGATAGTTTTTTAATAATAATAAATTGTTTTGATAATTTTTGGAGCTCTGGTGTTGCCGACTTTGCATTCGTAATATGGATAACAATAGCCAGTCATTCATTCACATGAATTAAGCATTCAGAAAAAAATATTGTCTGTTTTCATTTACATCTATTTATTTATGAAATTTTGATTTTTTTTTTAGAATTTAATTTTAATTTAACACAATACTGCATGGTATCGTGATACTACTTGGTATCGTAATACTTAAGCTGGTATAGTATCGTAAGATATTTTTATGGTATTGTGACAACCCAAATATGTATGTGTGTGTGACCCTGGACCACAAAACCAGTCTTAAGTGTAAGCTTTCCATTGATGTATGGTTTGTTAGGATAGGACAATATTCGACCGAGATACAGCTCTTTGAAAATCTGGAATCTGAGGGTGCGAAAAATCAAAATATTGAGAAAATCGCCTTTAAAGTTGTCCAAATGAAGTTCTTAGCAATGCATATTACTAATAAAAAAAATAAGTTTTGATATATTTACAGTAGGAAATTGACAAAAGATTTTCATGGAACATGATCTTTATTTAATATCCTAATAATGATTGGCATAAAAGAAAAATGTATCATTTTGACCCAAACAATGTATTTTTGGCTATTGCTACAAATATACCCCAGCGACTGGTTTTGTGGTTCAGGGTCAGGCACAGAAACGCACATAATCTCACAGAAGTGAGTACACCCTTCACATTTTTGTACATTTTATTATATCTTTTCATGTGACAACACTGAAGAAATTCAACACTTTGCTACAATGTAAAGTAGTGAGTGTACAGCTTGCATAAGTGTAAATTTGCTGTCCCCCCTCAAAATAACTCAACACACAGCCATTAATGTCTAAACCGCTGGCCACAAAAGTGAGTACCCCCCTAAGTGAAAATGTCCAAATTGGGCCCAAAGTGTCAATATTTTGTGTGGCCACCATTATTTTCCAGCACTCCCTTAACCCTCTTGGGCATGGAGTTCACCAGAGCTTCACAGGTTGCCACTGGAGTCCTCTTCCCACAGATGCTCAATAGGGTTTAGGTCTGGAGACATGCTTGGCCAGTCCATCACCTTTACCCTCAGCTTCTTTATCAAGGCAGTGGTCGTCTTGGAGATGTGTTTGGGGTCGTTATGTTGGAATACTGCCTGCGGCCATGCTCTGCTTCAGTATGTCACAGTACATGTTGGCATTCATGGTTCCCTTAATGAACTATAGTTCCCCAGTGCCGGCAGCACTCATGCAGCCCCAGACCATGACACTCCCGCCACCATGCTTGACTGTAGACAAGACACTTATCTTTGTACTCCTAACCTGGTTGCCGCCACACACGCTTGACACCATCTGAACGAAATAAGTTTATCTTGGTCTCATCAGACTACAGGACATGGTTCCAGTAATCCATGTCCTTAGTCTGCTTCTCTTCAGCAAACTGTTTGTGGGCTTTCTTGTGCATCATCTTTAGAAGAGGCTTCCTTCTGGGACGACAGCCATGCAGACCAATTTCATGCAGTGTGCGGCGTATGGTCTGAGCACTGACAGGCTGACCCCCACCCCCACCCCTTCAACCTCTGCAGCAATGCTGGCAGCACTCATGTCTATTTCCCAAACACAACCTCTGGATATGACGCTGAGCACCTGCTCTCAACTTCTTTGGTCGACCATGGCGAGGCCTGTTCTGAGTGGAACCTGTCCTGTTAAACCGCTGTATGGTCTTGGCCACCGTGCTGCAGCTCAGTTTCAGTGTCTTGGCAATCTTCATATAGCCTACGCCATCTTTATATAGAGCAACAATTCTTTTTTTCAGATCAGTTCTTTGCCATGAGGTGCCATGTTGAACTTCCAGTGACCAGTATGAGAGAGTGACTACGTTTACATGGACATCAGTAATCTAATTATTTACCTTATTCTGAATAAGACAATATTATGATTAAGGTGTTTACATGAGTCGCTTTTAGAATAATCCTTTCTTGTTCCCGTTTTACATGTTATAGTACATAGATCGATTAATGACTTTAGCCGGATTAAGGTAATCAAAAATCTGTTTACATGGTAGACTCTTAATCAGAGTATGGTCTTAATTGTATTAAAATCGGATTACTGATGTCCATGTAAATGTAGATATTGAGAGAGATAACACCAAATTTAACACACCTGGGGGCGTATTACAGAAAGTTTCTTATCTTGGGTCTTAACTTAAGATATGATGTCAAATTAGTGTTTTTCACAAATTTGTATTACAGAAGCAAATCTTAACTTAATTTGGGATTCTTAAACTATCTTACAAAATCGTATCTTATCTCTAGCTAGGAAATCTTAAATGGCATTATCAAGTTTGACGATCCACTCAGGTCTGTTACCAAGCAACCAACACTGCGTGAGCTGCTGATGAGGTAAACAAAAGCTACTTCACTTTGAAAATCGCCTTTTACAACAAAAAAACGTATTGCATTAGTCACTTGCATTACACCGTGATGCTTTTGTTGGTCTCTGTAAAGGCCCTTTCACAAGGGACGCTGCAGTCGCGAGTGTCTAGTTCATTTTCAATGGGAGACATGCACAAGCGGCAAAACGTGGGCGGGTTTGCTTGCAGCGCGGAGGCGGAGCGCAAGCGGTGCTTAGTGCACCCAAAATCCTGCTACTTCCACGAGCACGGCGCATCGCGGCAGGAGCCGCCAAAGATAAAAATATATTTGGATATTCTCCAAAATGGTGCTACGGTGACGCGGATGAGACAAATTGGTGAATAAAGTCATTTTTATTTTCTTAGCGTACAAAAAGTATTCTCGTCGCTTCATAACATTCGAATTGAACCACTGATGGCAGATGGACTATTGACTATGCTTTTCATACTTTTCTGTGCCTTGATAGTGAGTTACCTGGCAGTCAATGGGACAGTCACAATCCTCCCAGTTTTCATCCAAAATATCTTATTGTTCAGAAAACGAACAAAGCTTTTACGGGTTTGGAACGACATGGGGCTTATTGGAAGTGCAAACTTTTTTCCTACCACATGCCAAGCTACTATCAGCATTAAAATGTATAATTGCTGCTTTTTGAAGTGCCAATTTTGTTTCTGATGAAAATATTACGTTTTTGTTAGTTATTTTATCTATGCATCGCTTCATTTCTTACAGATTTCTGCTCATTCGAAATCAAATACAGATGAAGTAGCACTGTAAGATTACATTTATTTGAATGCATTGAGAGCGCAATTGCATTTGAATAAGTGTTGTAACTGTTTAAATCATGCTTTCACCTGGAAATATTCAGTATCAGACAGGGTGGACATCAGAGTATGTGAGTGGAGTGGGAGCAGAGCGCAGAATGGAGCGGTGTAATTTTGAATGGAGGGAGGAGTGGATTTTTTTAAAAGTAGGAGTGTCGTGGTTTTCACTCGCTCCAAGAGCGCTCCACCACGAGTACAATTCATGCCAACGGCCCGTAATATAACTGCATATTTAGCAAGAATTCACATGTTAAATATATTTAGCTTGATAGATAGATCACTCAAATAAAGAATGTGAAGGCTATGATGTGAGCGGGAAGTTATAGTTCTCAAGGAATTTGTAACTTTGTTCCTTCTGATACTGAATATTTCCAGATGAAAGCATGATTTAAACGGTTACAACACTTATTCACACGCAATTGCTCTCTTAATGCATTTAATATCAACAAAACTTTGTGCTTTGGTAAAATAAAACATACAGGATGCACTTTCTGCCATCTTGGTCTCTGTGAACAGAAGTGCTTCACAAAAATGAACCAAAACTAAGCGAATACTTGCCTCACACACAAGATAAATATATTTAGAAAGCTTTAAATGACTACAAAACTGAATTTAAATGGCAAACAAAATTTTTCATTATGTAATCTGTAAAGGTATATGTGTCTCTAAAGATGAGTCAGGATAGTCAGCTTCATCCTTGCTAGGGTCCTGCTATTGTTTATTTTAACGTGTATCAATTGGAGTGTGGCAGCAGTGAGAGATCTTTAGGCAGGTGAAAAGTGTGTGGTTAATTAGGGTGACCACACATCCTCTTTTTCCCAGACATGTCATCTTTTTGGAACTAAGAAAATGTGTCCAGCTAGGATTTCTAAATCACACAAAATGTCCAGGATTTGGCTTTTGCTTTCTACAATTGTCATGCATTGTGCGTTTTTGTAAGGCTGTTTTCTTAATTCTGCTCCTGCTGAATTTCTGACCATTACCGCCCGCTCTCGCAACTTGTCTGTTCTGCTCCTGTGTTTTTTTGTCTGCTCCTGCCTTTTCCTGCAAACATTCTAATATTGCATATAATTTTCGTGCATCAGGGCGCCGCTATCAATATGCGGAGTATATAAATCTCTTTTGAATAAGCGCTCGCTGTTCACTTTTTCAATTTCGCGATAATATATTTGTCAATGAACTCTGGTTTTGTTGAGCAGCAAATCCTTCAACCTCTCTCCTTACTCTCGACCTGTGATCAGTCAAATCTGACTCCTGCAGCTTGTGTTGGATGCAGGGTTGCCTAATCCGTGTTTTTGTTTCCATGAAATTGAGCTACTTTTAAACTGTTGCCATGGGTTGATTTTTCCCTGTGGGTTAATGGTTTGAAATGGCCTATTGCATAAATTACATTTGATTGAAATGCTTATTGAAACATTGTGCATTCTACCCATGATAAAACTGTGCTAAATGTTAAGTTTTGTGAAGAATGGCCAGTGGTAGGAAGCCTTTTAGCTGTTTTTTATGATCAATCTTCATAACAGTGACTGCATTTTGAGTTTTGATATTTGGGATGTGGTCTTTACGCTGCTTTGTGGGCTACTTTAACCCCTCCACCCACTTCTGGACGTCTGCCTCCTGCCCCTACTGGAAAACTAAAATATGGTCACCCTTGGTTAATGCACTGTTAATGTACATGTGCAGCTAGGACATCTGCGAGAGAGAGACACTTTTGTTCTTAAAGGGCACCTATTATGCAAAATCCACTTTTACATGATGTTTGGACAAAAATGTGTGTTGGCAGCGTGAACACAACCACCCTACAATGATAAAAATTCACCCACTCCTCAGTTTTTAATCCCCTTTAAAGAGATGGTTGATTGCAATTTCACTTTTTTAACATTATTTACTGTGTAATGTTGCTGTTTGAGCATAAACAATATCTGCAAAGTGTGCGGTGCTGCTTTTTTTGTTTTGTTTTATCAATATTTATTAAAGGCAACATATCACAAAACATTTCAAACAACCAAAGGGAAATGTGTATATACATGTACATCAAATACATACACACCATGCATTGATACAAAATTAAGAAAAAAATGTAATAGAATAAAATTAAATAAATAAATGTAAATAAAATAAGGGGGTACCCATACACACACACAGGGGAATTACTCATATTCAGGAACTCCATTTAAACCAACTTAAAATACAGGTAAAGAGAAGAGATCATCTCCACCAAGTTTTCAGTGACTCTGCAACAGTGTGCCAACTAGAAAGTTTCCTTTCATTTGCACCATTTACTCGAGCAGTAGACAGTTCTAAAAAAAAAAATTACATCCAGATGAGAATCCAGCATTTAACAGAAAGAGAATGAGGAGGTTTCCATCTTAATGTGATCATCTTTTTAGAAGCTGTGAGGCCAGCTAGTAATATGCGCTTGTTCTGGTTATTAATATTCAATATTGTTAATTTATTCAATAACAAAACCGGGACAGTTACAGGTACAGTTGCTGAAACCAAATCAAACAGTCTTGATGCTACCAGTCCAAAATTGAGCAACAGGTGGCCACTCCCACATCACGTATTTAAAAAAAATAAATAAATAAATAAATAAAAAAAGGACCTGGAACCTTCAAAGCACACAAGGTACCGCTGCGCTGAAAGTTCAGTGCAAACAGAGATAACGTCTTTTAAAATTCTGGCAGTTTGTCTACAAAAATGGCTCATAGGGACTACGAGTTACTTATCGGGTCCGTTATGTCACGAACCCAGATAAATTCTGCCCTCGGGAACATGTAACGAAGGGGGCAAGGCCATGCTGTGCTGCTTTAGAGAAGAGGAAGAGAAAACTAGGGGTGCAGGTTAGGGATGTGCGCTACGACTAATTTGACTGTCGTTTAAACGGAAGTTTTGTATCCGACTAGTCTAAAAGCTAGAAACCCACCAAAAACGGCAAAAAAAAAAAAAACAACAAAACTGTGCGCGTGTCTATATAACAGCAAACAGTTGAAATACTTCACACTGTCAAATCCCTCAATGAATTCTGCTAAAAATAGGTCACGATTATGCCGTATGCTTGCCTCGCGTTATCATCAATTAATTTTAGGCGGACGTTAAACAGAAAAAAGGAAGAGCATACACTCTTCATAAACCAGAGCATAGCTTATTTATTCAGATCGTCTGGACTCGGAGCAATGCAGAAATTGAAAATCAATCAATAGACTGACAGAATTCTTCATGTTCATATAACGTTAGCCAACATATTAAAACGCATATTAAAACAAAAGTTTAAAACGATAGGAAAGTTTATCAAGGAATAGCATTAAAACGGCTTTTAAAAATGTACTTCATGTTGGCTATATTGTCTAAAAACAAAACAAAGCTTGTTTTACTTACTCAGACCATGCGCATTTGTTCAGTGAATTTAAAATGTTAACAAGGTCTGGCGAAAGACGGGACTAGAGGCGATTCTGCAAAACGCGCTTGGCAGGAACTGAAGTCACAGGCACACAGAGAGATAACTACAAGCAAGCAGTTTCGAAAAGAGCCTGGAAATCCCGCAGCACCACCGAAGTGGGTCTTCGTTTAGAGGAATAGACAGCGCGGATAGGATCGCGGACCGCAGCGGCAGGTTGTAGTGTATGACATGATAGACATTTGGCTTTGGCTAGACTCCAAGCTAACACATGCCTGTATTGAATATGATTACGCATAGCTCCAGTAAAGTTATTGTTAGCCAATTTGACATTACACAGTTTACAAAAAACGTTTCCATTTCCTTCTAATTCAAAATAATCCCACACCTTGCTGGTCTTTCGCGTGGAGCTCGCTGCAACTGACATGAAGAAAACGCATGTGAGGTAAAATTATAGTTCCCGCCCAGATACGTTTTTAAAAATATTTAAATATTTTGATATGTATTCTTTTTCAAAAGTTTTATTTTAAGTGTTCTTTAAAATGTTTTAAATGTAATGTTAAAATGATGGTAATTTGAATGATAAAATCTTCTCTTTTTTTTTTTCTCTCGTGTAGTCGACTATTGTTTTCAGTGTCGACTAGTAGGAGCTGTACCGTTTAGTCGACTAGACCCGCACATCCCTAGTGCAGGTAAAAATCTATTCGTATATGAATCGCGATTCGGTCTTCTAACGATTCTAATGGATTCACAAGTTTCAAAATCAATGTTCTAAAGCAGCGGTTCTTAATACTGTTCCTTGCATCCCCTGCTCTGCATCTCTCTCTCTCTCTCGTTCAAATCGTCAGATCAGCTGTGCTGTATTAAAGCTTTAATCAGGATAAAACCGTATATTAAAAGCTAACAGAAGCAGTAGCATTTGCAAATGAAAGCATATCTAAAAGTATGAACCAACAAACAAACAAAATCCATTTAAAGGGTTAGTTCACCCAAAAATGAAAATTGTCATTTAATCGTTCACCCTCATGTCGTTTCAAACCCGTCAGACCTCCGTTCATCTTCGGAACACAAATTAAGATATTTTTGGAATCTGAGAGTTCTCAGAGCCTCCATATACAGCAAGGGTCCTTACATGATCAAGGTCCAGAAACGTAGCAAGGAAATCGGTAAAATAATCCATGTGACATCAGGGGTTCAACTGTAATTTTACGAAGCTACGAGAATACTCTTCGTGCACAAAAAAAGTATCCACTGGACAGAAACTGCGTACACTTGTGTTTTCGTTGAGTTCTCAGATTTCATAAATCTTAATTTGTGTTCCGAAGATGAACGGATGTCTTATGGGTTTGGAACAACATGAGGGTGAGTAATTAATGACAGAATTTTCATTTTTGGGTGAACTATCCCTTTAAGAGCAGTGCTTGCACAGGTTCTGTGCGATCCTCTTCACTAATATTCTCTGGGTCTCATTCGGGCTAAAATTGATAAGCAATATAGAAGACGGCATTTTTTACAATACAACGGAGCACATGCCGCTGAGGTGAGGGGCGGGACATTCAGACGCACACTAGAGGCGGTTTAGCCAATCACAACACACTGGGCCAGCTAACCAATCTGAGCCCATCATGTATTTCGGAGGGAGGGGCTTCATAAAACCAGGAAATAATCAGGGCTTTTATCAGAGAAGGGACAGAGCGGTGTAGAATAAAGGTAAATTGTGAAATGCGTTTTTTTTAAAAAGCGAAGCATGAACCCATGTTTGACTGCACCCCATAAACACAATCAAGCCTAGAAAAAAGTTAACCACCCCTTTAAACCAAGTCAGTCTCACTAGGCCTGCCGTTTTGATTCTCACGGCAGTGTGATGTCACATTTTGGAGGGCCGGGCAAGGGGCGTTGATTGACAGCACTGCATTGCTATAGTTTCCGCCCTTAGCGGTTACGCTGTCCTTCATTTTCTTTGCGCTCGAGTAGCTGTAATGTCAACAATGTCTCGTAAGCAATCCCTGTGCTCTGTGTTTGGATGTAAGACTGAACATAAGTCTTAATTTTCTCCCAAAATCCTCAGAGCTCCTGAGGATTACTTTCATTTTTCAAGGTAATGTGCCTCAAAATCTACCTAAATGTGTATCACTCCAGACTCCTTTGTGACTGTCATGCCGTTATAATGCTTAGCGTTTTAACCATCTTTGTTCATTTAAGTATTTTTAACTGATCAGCGCCGCACTTGTGAGATTAGTTCACACCATTCATAGCACGAGATTCGTTCGGTAGTACAGCTGCACTGCTCGGTCTATTGATCCGTGCCGATGACAGGTCAGCGCGGTGCAAGCTCTTTAACATTGCGCGGTTTCATCCCACTTTCAGTTCATTTGGCTTCCCATATGTACGGCTAAACACCGGTTCTCTTGCTCTGTTACGTTGATTCTACCAGCTGTTTATTGCTGTAGATATGCAATGCAGAGAGACTTATACGCGACACCCTCTTCTGGAGACGGGGTAGGAATATGCAGCTCATTTGCATTTAAAGCCATACACTTCAAAACAGCTCTTTTTTTAGACAAACCCCAAAAATTATATTTTCCAGCTGTTATAATAAATGATCTGTGTATTTTGGGCTGAAACTTAACGGACACATTCTGGGGACACTCAAGACCAATATTACATCTTGTAAAAAGGTGTATAATAGGTGCCCTTTAATTTGTACTCTGCTTTATACTATTTTGCACTGTTTTAATTGAACACAGCAATGCTGCCGTTCTTTTGGCAATACAAATGTAAAAATATTTAGCAGTAATAAGAAACTGTCCCGATACTTCATGTAATCATTTTTAGTTTCGTTATTCTTAAAAATATTAATATTTTAAATAAAATTAATAATAATGTAGTATAGAGTAAAATTATTAAAATTAAATTAAAAATTAATATTTTTTTAAAAACTTAGTTTAGTTTATTTTGGTTTTAGTCATGCAAAAGCAGCATCCTCACATACAGAAATAGCCTATTTTTAGAAACATCATTCACACCTGCACATCTGTTAAATGTTTCAAATCTAAAATATGGTGTAGTACTGTGTAGCTTAGCATAAACATAGGGTTGGCATTTATCCTGCTTGAATTAATTTTAATTGTTTTTTTCATTTTCTGCCATCTGCAGCCATAACATGTAACGCATTGGCAAAGCTGACTGTTACTTGTGTAAATGCACTTTGCGTTCGCTTGATAACTAGTGATTAAAGCGCCACTCAGTGGTAAAAAAAAAAGCTGCAAATGCATTTTGCAGATGTGGAACCTGCGGTGGTAAAAAGCTCCTTGTGGTTGTCTACTATCTGTCATTGAAAATCTATGGAACGATTTCAAGCGGGATGTCCACGGCCATCAAACTGGCAGGCATTTTGCAGGAAGAATAGGCAAATACCTGCAGTCAGAATTCAGGGCCTTAAGTGGCTAAGAATTGTCTACAGGCTGATATTTCAGCAAAATCTCTTCAAAATATTGGTGATTATTCCATTGGGGTGCCCAGATGTTTGCACCTACCTTCACATTGTATTGTTTGTTGATTCAATATTATTTCAGTATTGAAATCCTACTGTATCCATAAGATATAAATCACATCCAAATGAAGTTGCTGCTTCAAAAGACTAGCATATTGTAAATTGAAATTGCAACCAGAATTCTGGAAATGATAGGACGCATTTTAAATTTGAATAAATTGAGAAATTTATTAAGAATTTCAAATCACATGAGCCAATATTGTTCACAATAGAACATAGATAACATAAATATTTAAACTGAGAAAATTTAAATTTATGCACGATGAGCTCATTTCAAATTTGATGCTTGCTACAGGTGTTAAAATAGTTGGGATGGGGGCATTAGCTTCTCTTCTTTTCAGAACAGTTTGAAGATGTATGGGCATCTAGATTATGAGTTTCTGGAGTTTTGGTCCCGGAATTTGGTCCCATTCTTGCCTGATATAGGTTTCCAGCTGCTGAAGTGTTCGTGATAGTCTTTGACGTATTTTTCATTTAATGATGAGCCAAATGTTCTCTAGGTGAAAGATCTGTACTGCAGGCACCCAGATTCTTCTACGAAGCCATGCTGTTGTAATAGCTGCTGGTTTTGCATTGTCATTCTGAAATACACAAGGTCTTCCCTAAAACAGATGTCCTCTGAAGGAGAGCATATGTTGCTCTAAATCCTTTTTATATACATTTCAGCATTCATAGTGCCTTCTAAAACATGCAAGCTGCCCATACCGTATGCACTTATGCACCCCCATACCATCAGAGATGTTGGCTTTTGAACTGAATGCTGATAACACGCTGGAAGGTCTCCCTCCTCTTTAGCCCGGAGGACACAGTTTCTGTGATTTCCAACAAAAATGTCAAATTTGGACTCATCTGACCATAGAACAGTTTTCCACTTTGAAACGGTACATTTTAAATGAGCCTTGGCCCACAGGACATGACGGCGCTTCTGGACCATGTTCACATATGGCTTCTTTTTTGCATGATAGAGCTTTAGTTGGCATCTGCAGATGGTACAGCGGATTGTTTGTTTACCAACAGTGGTTTCTGGAAGTATTCCTGGGCCCATTTAGTAATGTCAATGACAGAATCATGCCGATGATTGATGCAGTGTCGTCTGGGGGCCCAAAGATCACGGGCATCCAACAAATGTCTTCGACCTTGTCCCTTACAGAGATTTCTCCAGTTTCTCTGAATCTTTTGATGATGTTATGCACTGTAGATGATGAGATTTGCAAAGCCTTTGCAATTTGATGTTGATGTTTGAATAAATGTTTTTGAAGTGTTCCAGTCGGGTTTTAGGAAAAACCATTCCACAGAAACAGCACTGGTTAAAGTTTGAATGTTATTTTACGGACTCTTGATGCTGCCAAATCTGCTGTGTTAGTGCTGTTAGATCTGAAGGCGGCTTTTGATACAATTGACCACTCTTTGTTTTCTCGTTTGGTGCACTGGGTGGGCATTCAGGGTAATGCTCTCAAATGGTTTCAATCCTATTCTAACAATAGAAGGTTCTCTGTTAGTGTTGGTGAATTAACTTCAGATGCAGCTCCCCTTACATGTGGTGTCCCTCAAGGCTCTATTCTCACTCCAATCTTGTTCTCTTTGTACATGCTTCCCCTGGGGTCGAATTTTAGGAAACATGGTGGCTCCTTCCATTGTTACGCAGATGATACCCAAATCTATCTGCCCCTGGAATCGAATAACAAAGGTTTGAATGCTCTGCTGGCGTGTCTAGCTGATGTTAAGGCCTGGATGTCTCATCGAGGCTCGATTACTGTAATTCCCTTTTATATGGGTATTAACCAAGCATCTCTTAATCGACTTCAAATGGTACAAAATGCTGCTGCTAGTCTCCTTACTGGTGTGCGTAAACGAGAGCACATTACCCCAGTTAATATCTTTTGCATTGGCTCCCAATTCATTATAGAATTGATTTTAAAGTCCTTTCTGTTGGTTTTTAAGGCTCTGAATGGGTTAACTCCTGTATATCTGTCCAAGTTATTATCTGCTCACAATCCTGGAAGGTCTCTTAGGTCTTCCAACCAGAGACTTTTAAACGTACCTCGGGCTAAATTGAAATCAAGAGGCGACCGAGCCTTTGCTGTTGCCGCTCCGAAACTCTGGAACAGCCTACTGTTAGATTTCTATTAGAACTGCCTCTACACTGAATGAGTTTACAGCCAAACTCAAAACCCATCTTTTCTTTCTGACTGTTAATGTTATTTTATTGATTGTACAGCACCCTTGTTCAACAATCGTTGTTTTTATTGGTGCTATATAAATCAATTTGAGTTGAGGAACATTGTTTTTAAAGTTTTTACGCACACTTTCACAGATTGGAGAGTCTCTACCCATCTTTACTTCTGAGAGACTCTGCCTCTCTAAGACATCCCTTTTATAGTTAAACATGTTACAGACCTGATGTCAATTAACTTAATTAGTTGCTAGATGTTCTCCCAGATGAATCTTTTCAAAATGTCTTGCTTTTTCAGCCCTTTGTTGCCCCCTGCCAACGTTTTTTGTGACCTGTAGAAGGCAAATATTTCAAATTTGAAATAACCTCATTTAGTGGATAAGTGTAATTTTTTTCCGTTTAAACGTTTGTTGTCTATGTTCTATTGTGAATAAAATATTGGCTCATGTGATTTTGAAAGTCTTTTAGTTTTCATTTTATTCAAATTTAAAAAATGTCCCAACGTTTCCGGAATTCGGGTTGTATTTTATTAGTGGGGGTGCCCAAACTTTTGCATAAAACTACATGCAGCACATCAAATATGGTAAATGGAGGGGTCTGTGTAAGGTTTTTTTTTTTTTTTTTTTTTTTTTTAAAGTTTTGTTCAATTTGCACCATCAAAATTAACGAGGTAAAAATTGGCTTCAAGCTTTCATTTTCTATTTTATTTGGAATACCTCACAAATTGACAATTGTCAGTTTAATTTTCGATTCTACAAGTTTAGGTTGTGTCTGAATAAGATTTTTGAACAAATTAACTTAAAACATGACTCCTTCTGATTTAATTTTTTTTTTTTAAATATGACTCCTGATTTTTTTTTCTTTCTTTTTTTTTTTCTGCACTCGTGGTTGGTCCGTACCATTATCGCCAGGGAAGGATTAGCCTACAGCCAGCTGCGGACCCAGAGCGCTGTTGCTTTGTGTAGTTTTTGTGCTTTGTGTAGGAATATGGCTCATTTGACCAAGCAGTAATTTATTGGCTGTGTCGGAACTCATTAACTGTGACTGTGCGTTAACAACCACAGATTGTCGCTACGATAGTGTGGTAAATTTGTTCGACGTTCTCAGGACATACGCTTTAGTTTGCCACTGTTCTATACAGTAGACAGTCCTACAAAGATATCACTACCATGATTAGTTTTAACAATATGCAACCACTTTATATAGACATGAGAAAATTATTTAAAAACCGCTTGTGTGTACTGTAGCAGTAAATTTGAACCAGAGAAAGCTTTTATATACTCTCGCAGCACTTGATGCGTAAGGGACCTTCTGAAAATTTCACCAACTGGGCTTAAATGTCCAGTGCATGTTAATACAATGTTTAACATTAAAAACAACACTTTGTTAAACTGTAAAGCTTGCATTACTTATGATTTACTGTAGGTGATATTTTGCCAATACCTTCCTTCATACACACTATATTGGTGTTTGGTGATGAGTTTTTGTCTCAAGGTCTGCATTTACAGTCACACCAGAGGTGTTAAACTGGGATTAGGACTTTTTTTTTTTTATGCAGACCAGTCAAGTTCTTCCACACTGACTGAATCGATCATTTTCTTTTTGAATCTTGCCTTATACACAGAGGCATTGTCATGTTAGAATAGAAAAGGGTCCTGTCCAAATTGTTGCTATAATATTAGAAGCATACAATTTTCTAGAATATCATTATATGCTTTAACATTAAGATTTGTACTCCTAGAAATTACTATAGTCAAACCTGTTCATTAGAATGGGGCGACCCAATACTTTTGGCAATATAGTGTATGTACAGTTCACAATATGCTCAAAAATTACTGTAAGTAACCAAAAGACTGTTCATAAAGATTGTAGGCCTAGTACATTCCTAGTGTCCAGACTGACTTACTACAGGTGAGACAAATATTTTCATGAAGAAAATACTGTAATTCACCAGAAGGCTTTTTTAATGTTACAAAGGTTGTAGTAAATTTCTAGTTGCAAAACATACTTACTACAAGCACTGGTGTCAAAAGTATTCACATTCATTTACTCGGGTAGAAGTATTCTGTAGATACTAGGGTTTAAAAAGACTTCTGTAGAAGTTGAAGTATCAACTCAAGCTTTTTACTCAAGTAAAAGTACTGGTTTCAAAACTACTTAAAGTATAAAAGTAAAAGTAATGTAAGGAAAAAAATGCCATTAAGGACAAAAGCTTAGGCCGCGCCACAGGGTCCTATTGTGCACTACCCCACCTCCTCAAAAAAACATTTTTCTGAAGGCCATAATGACTGTTATATTAAAATGTTAATGTTGAAAAATTTGGGATGCACTAGGCTACTTGTTTCAGCCGCATATATGCCCATTGAAAATGAACGTATTAGTACAATGCAAATACATAAACCATATATGTGTACTACTGAGCATTAACATGTTTCATGGAGCGGAAGATAGGGTTGTCACGGTACCAAAATTTCAGTATTCGGTACCAATACCAGTGAAAATCCACGGTTCTCGGTACCAATTTCGGTACCAAAGCAAAAATATGCTCATTAAAAAACACATTTTTATTAATAAAGTTAAACAAAAATAAACCGCACAAAAACCAATGCCATTCTTTATGCTTATTTAAAATTATTTCAAATTTTTCCACAATTAATAAAAGTATGAAAAAAAGGAAACAAGTTCCACCCAAATGTTTGTCATATTTCTGCTTCTGCTGAAAAACTGTAAACTGTCTGTTTTAGGGTTTGCTGGTGCTTCATGATCTTCCTGCAGCTGTAAAAGGAAAGGAAAATATAATATTTGTAAAGCAGTGGACTGAGTCTGACCAAATACAACATTAGATCATTGACTCCAGCTAAAATATAACATTTCAGTAAATAACAAGCCTCAGCTTTTATAATAAATTTAGATATTACATATATTTTAAGACAAGTGTATATCAAATAGATGGAAACTGTAGTATTAAAAACATTTTACATGACCTATCAAATAAACAATAGTTATATATTGCAATTCTTCTTGGGGTTAATTTCAAAATTTACAAATACATAAAATCAATCAAAGTTCAATCTTTTAAAATTATTTAATGCACAGTGAACAAACATGAATGATCAAGTGTTTGTATTAAATAACATTCACAAACATTAATTAATGTTGTAAAAATATATTGTTCACTCACTGTAAGTTGATGTTAGATAATAACATGAAGTCATTGTAAAGTCTATACAGGAGATAACATTTGACTGTACTTTCATTTAATACAAACTGTGTACATATTTAATTTTAAAGGGCTTTTAAAACTGCTAGTTATCCAGCCAAGAACAACAACTAGCAACTAACTAGCAAAAAAAAAAAAAAAAACAGGCCAGAACTGTTTTTTTCTGACGGACTGATATGACATAAACACTGTTAACTGTTTGTACATTCTCCAACACGCATATTTTAGATTCACAATTCATTTAAAAGCCTCTGGTGTGTAACAATAGTAAATACCATCATGTCCTCCTGTTATTTTTACACTAATAAAAGTTATAGGCGCATTAAGTAGTTAATAAAGAAACTTCATTCTAATGCTCATTATATTAGCGTTAGCCACGCTTATGCTAACGATTAACTCCGCTATAACGGCAGTTTATTTTAATCCGACATTCAAATTCAAATATGGAATAATATTCATAACAGAATATCTAAATATTAAATTGAAACTTACCTGCTTGAACTCTTTCATTTGATCCGGGTGTCAGTCTTTAAAGTGTTGTTAGTTTGAGGCATTTCCTCCTTTGGATGTCGCTCTGTCACAGTGCTTTTATGAAGAGAGCGCATGTGCGCAGCTTTCAGATCGCGCAGCAAGAACCGGGTCCTCGGGACCACCGGGACTTAAAAAAACTTGGTACCGTGACGTTTTCTTCTTTTTAGTACTGACTTGGTACCGAAGTACCGGGTCTTCTGACAACACTAGCGGAAGATGATCCTGGCTACAAACCTCCTCGCTGGTGCTTGGTTGGGACATTTCGCTCGAGTTCTCTTATTGAGTCCCAGCCACGGACATCTTCGTACTTGGCTACATACATCTGCTATGTCCAATGTTGGGGGTAACGAGTTACAAAGTTAGTATAGCCTACTTATCACAACATTGTCAATCACGTTGTCAATCGCAAATGCTAATTTATTCAAACGTCTCTCTACCGAACTACTGTAGCTTAGTTTGCGGAGGACGAAGAGAAAGCACCCGTTTGATAAATGAGCCAGTATTGGAGAAATAACTTAAGAAATCTTTTTTTGAGTAATGACCCCAACACTGGCTTTGTCCTTGCTGGAGTGTGACGTGATTTGTGTGATGTGCACTGCAGGTGTGATGGATCGCGTACAAACCAACAGGGTGTCGGAATGGTATATGTTTTACTTCTCATCCAACCACAACCAAATTCACTCTATCCAGATGGCGCGATTTATCTAGGAACATACTACAACCTTTGGAGCATGAAAAAAAAAAAACTATTGGTAAATTAGTTTATTTTTAAGTTTTTTTTTAAGTTTTTTTTTTTTTTTCTTTTTTTTAAACTGCACTGTACTGTACGTTCAGTAAAGCGGGTATTGGCAAATTTCACATGTAGTACTTCTTGTAACTGCCTACATACTACAACATTTGGAACATGAAGAAAAACACTTCTGGGGACTTACAGTATTTTTCTATGAAAATAGTGTACTGTACATACAGTAAGGGAGATGATGTTAAATTCTTATCTGTAGTCAGTCAGTCTTGTAACTGCAAATGCATTACAACCTTTGCAACATGAAAAAAAAAAACTTGGGACAATACAGACCAAAATATGTGTTCTGTACATACAGTAAGGGAGCAATTGGTAAAATCGCACCTGTAGTAAGTCTGTCTGGCCACTAGGAACATGCAACATTTGGAACAAGAAAAAAACCCTACTTGTAAATTACTAATTTTCTTTCCATAATATATTTGTGTACTTTACATACAGTAAAGGAGCTATTGGCAAAATCTCACATGTAGTGTTTTGTAACTAGAAATTTACTACAACCATTGGAATATTAAAAATGCTTCTGGTGAATTAGTTTCCATGAAACTGTACATACGGTAAGGGACATATCGGCATTATCTCACCTGTAGAAAGTCAGTCTGGACACTAGGAATGTACTAGGCCTAGAACCTGTATGAACTGCCTTTTGGTTACTTACAGTAGGTTTTTTTATACATGTGTACTGAACATATATGAAGGAAGGTATTGGCAAAATCTCACCTGTAGTAAATCATTAAGGCAAGCTTTACAGTTTAACAATGTGTTATTTTTAATGTTAAATATTTTAATTAACATACATTGGACATTTTAACCCAGTTGGTGGCATTTTCAGAAGGTCCCTTGTGCATCAAGCGTTGCAATAGCATGTCAAAGCTTTCTCCAGTTTAAATTTGCTTCTACAGTACATGTAGGCTGTTTTGAAATACTTTTTTCATGTCTATATAAAGTGGTTGCATATTGTTAAAACTAACCTAAATTGAATATCGAACCTAAAACTAACTTCAAAAAGTGAAAGTGACGTGACATACAGCCAAGTATGGTGACCCATACTCTGAATTCGTGTTCTGCATTTACCCATCCAAAGTGCACACACAGCAGTGAACACACACACACGGAGCAGTGGGCAGCCATTTATGCTGCGGCGCCCGGGGAGCAGTTGGGGGTTCGGTGCCTTGCTCAAGGGCACCTCAGTCATGGTATTGAGGGTGGAGAGAGCACTGTACATTCACTCCCCCCACCTACAATTCCTGCTGGTACCAAGACTCGAATCCGCAACCTTTGGTTACGAGTCCGACTCTCTAACCATTAGGCCATGACTTCCTGTGCTATCATAGCGACAAATTGTGGTTAACGAGCAGTCACAGTTAATGAGTTCTGATGTAGACAATAAATTATTGCTTGTTTAAATGAGCCATATTCCTACACCTAAAGCAGTAGCGCTCTGGGTCTGCTGTAGGCTAACCATCCCCCGGCGGTAATGGTACGGACCAACCACGAGCGCAAATAAGCAAAAAATGGAAAATCAGAATAATGGATCATGTTTTGTTTGCTTAAATCTTATTCGGACGCAACAACCTAAACTTGTAGAATCAGGAATTAAACGGACAATTATCTGTTTGCAAGGTATTCCAGATAAAATGGAAAATGAAAATTTGAAGCCAATTTTTACATGGTTAATTTTGATGGTGGAAATTGAACAAAGAATTACATACTGTTACACGGACCAAAGAAGCTCAAGTGCGTATGTGATGCACAAGAAACAATGAGGTTCGTTCTTGCACACCATACATGTAGGTTTCATATAGATTTTCAGTGGATGGACAAAAATGATAAGAATGAACATTTTTTCTTTTTTTTTTTTTTTTTTTTTATAGATTTGGAAAGGCATGAGTGTGCAAATGACAGTTTTCATTTTTGGGTGAACTAAACCTAGAGGGTTGTTTTCCTTTCATGTTAAGTATATTAATCCACATAACCTTTAAAAAAACGAATTATAATGATCATGTTTTGCAGTTGTTCATGTTTATCCAAGGACCAAGCATACCATTGATCGTGCCTCCTCTAACACGAGACAAGCAGATGATGGACCGAGATAAGGACAAGGTCTTGTGGTATTCCCTAAAGACTGCAACTCTGCTACAAATACTATGTGCTCATGCTTCTTAATATGGGAATATAAATGTAAAAAAAAAAAAAAAATGTAAGCATCTGAAGAGACTTGACAAAATATTGAATTTTATATTTGTTGCAATTGAAAATGTGTTTTATAGTCTGTGTAATGTAAATATCACTATATTAAATGAATAAAAGATTTTCACTATGGACATGAAATGTCTTGATTCCATTTAGCAGATACTTTTATCCAAAGTGACTTAAAAATTATGACAATTGAAGCAGTCAAACAACCAAAAGAGCAATATGCAAGTGCTACGACCAGTCTTGGATAGCGGAGCAATGTCTTTATGTATGTGTTTCTATATATATGTGCACGCACGCACACCGCAAAAAGAAAACCAGTAGATAGAAAAAGAGAAAGCTAGTGTTAGAAGCCTTTTTAAATGAAAGAATGAAAATGAATGGATAAAATGGAGTTAAAGAGAGAGTGCATGAGTTAGGCAGGTCAGTCCATCAGGAGGGAACAATAAATTAACCAATACTAAATAAATACTCAAAGAACCACCTGCACTGTAAGTAATGTGAGGGTGTTTGCAGTTTTGACAACTAGAGTATGGGGAGCATGATCGAAGTTTGTTGTATTACAATGCTCATTTGTTGTTTAAATTGGGTATAATAGATGGTCTGGCTTAGCACTGCTGTGGCATACATTTTGTGGTAAATAAACGTTATTTTGCTAGCAAGAAAAGTTCTTAATTTAAACAAACAACCTGAAACATTTAATGCATAATATTCTCCTCCCCCTTCACATCTGTAATAATCATTTTAATTTGTTTTACTTTTGCAGTTTAAATAAATCAATCTCATTTTTCAAAATCGCGTTTTACTTTATTAGTATTTATGAATGTCTTAACTGAACTTTAACAACATAAGGGCAGACCCCCTGAGTGCAGCTGATGATGCCTTGACGTGTTAGATCATGAATGAGGGGGGGGTTAGAAGAGTCTTTTATTAATGTCGCTTATTAGTCAAGTGTCAGATGAGAAGTAGCGAAGAATGGTCAAGAACACAGAAATCTATCTACAACTACATCTATCACCCTCTCTGCCTGCCCATGCATTGGCATATACTTCCCAGTTCCTGGGTGCACCATGTACTTGTTTATCGGTGCTTAACAGAAACATAGGAGGTAATTCAGCCTTGCATACAGACTGAAAATATTTAAACAAGTGACATTTGAGGGATCAAGAATGTTCCAATGTACAGAAGCTTTTCATTGATTCCTCCGTCCTCATTTGATAGGAAGAAAGGGAAGATAAGAAATGAGAAGCACCCACAGACAAACTTGTGACACTGGTGAGGTCGAGACAGACACACTTTCTCCTTCACAGTAATAATATAAAGGGGTGAAAAGTACTTTGACAAATGGTCAAACTTCATGCCACAGTTTTTATAGTTCTTCAGAAATGGATCAAATGCAGTTATTACTGGTGGGAGACAGACATCAACTGCAGCAAAATTCATACTCGCTCAAAAACCAACTAATTTAAATTCAATATGTTACAAAAGAAAGATATTAGGATTGTTAAAAGGGTTGATTATTACGAACCAACACAAATTGTTTATTAATTTACATGCATTAAAATTTGTAGATTTATATACTTTACAGTTAATGTACAAAGTTCATAATTTACTTCCAAATTGTATTCAGAGGCTGTTCAAAATAAGAGAAAGTCAGTATAATTTAAGAGGTTTGTCTGTTAAAAAAGCAAGGGCAAGAACTAATGCACAAAGTAGGTGCTTATCTGTTAAAGGGGTAAATCTATGGAATAAATGTGATAAGGAACTAAACGTATGTAATTCACCTTATCAATTTAAGAAAATGTATAAAAATAAGGTGACAAATAATTATGACTCAGTATAAATTGTGGTTGTATTGTAAAAAAAATAAATTTGAAGTAATAGCTGGAGTGTGTATTTTTGTTTGTTTTGAATTGTTTGTACATTTTGGGAAATGTTTTTGTTATATTGTTTGTGTTTTTTAACTTATTGAAAAGTGTCGCCCATTCAGTTAATTATGTATAGAGGGTAGGCATAATAAGCAAGGCTTCTGCCTACACCTTTTTCGATAACTGTGTTTTTATTTATTTTGTGAAATTGTTGGAGGACTGGAATAAAATTATTGATATTGAACTATTGCCTTGATCAATACATTCAAAGTACATATACCGTTAGGTCAATATATTTGGACACGGGACACGGACAATTTTTATTATTTTAGATGTTGACCTAAACATATTCCAAGTTACAGTTATATACAATTATATACATATGGGCTTAAACACTTTGTGCACACTTTAATTTGAGGGTGTTCTCATCACAGATGGAGGGAAGGTTAAGGAATTACAGCTCCTTAATATGTACCCCCCCCCCCCCCCCCTTTTTAGTAATTGGACAATTGACTCCAAAGCCATTTCATGGACAGACGTGGACAATTCCTTTATTTCTACATCAACTAAGCAGGTAAAAGGTCTGGAGTTGATTCCAAGTGTGCCATTTGCATTTGGAAGCTGTTGCTGTGAACCCACATCATGCAGTCAAAGGAGCTCTTCATGCAGATGAAACGGACAATTGTTAGGCTTCTAAATCAGAACAAATCCATTAGAGAGATAGCAGGAACATTCAGAGTGGCCAAATCTACAGTTTGGTACATTCTAAGAAAAAAAAAGAATGCACTGGTGAGCTCAGCAACATAAAGAGTCCTGGATGTCCACTGAGAACAACAGTGGTGGATGATCGGAGGATCCTCTCCAACCTAGGCTCATTGGAAATACGTGTCTCTACATACATTTCTGCAAAACTGAAAAAACGTACCTATAAGTACGATTCACTGCAGTTTCCAGTTGAAATCAACACTAGAGGCAGTAAAACTCTGACAACTTTTATTCCTTTTCACACGAAGTATGACTTACAGGAACAGTTTTGATTATTTTCTCACAGTTACTTGCAGAATGGTATGTTACGACTTCAAAACAATTTTAACATCCTGCATGATTTGAAAACTGATACTTTTGAACGTTGTCGTCACATATACAGCTTCATATGTATGAGTTTATTAACTCAGTAAGTTTACTCGGTAGCTCACGCGATACAGCGTTGCACTGAGGTGATGAAGAGCTCCGATGAATCCCGTCAAACTACAGTTCAACAAAACAGCTCAAATCTGCATAAGGAAGTTAAAATAACAGGGCTGCATCAGCGAATGCGTTTTTATATTTTGCATTTGTTAACACTTTCGGGTAGGTTTGGGTTTGGTGTAGGGGATACTTCCAACTTCATAGAGCTTAATCTTTAGCGACACTCACCGGATATTTGAATTATGAATGGCGGCAAAACGTACCTCAAGCAGCATAATAAAAACACTGCAATACGTGCCTGTACCAACATAATAAAAACGTCACTCTCTGGACATTTCACTTTGAAACTGCCGTGAAACGTGCTGCAAGGTACATAATTACGGTGTTGCAGAAATGTATGTAGAGACACGTATTTCCAATGAGCCTGGGTTGATCCTCTCCATGGTAAAGAAAAACCCTTTCACAACATCCAGCCAAGAGAAGAACACTCTCCGGGAGGTATACGTGTCACTGTCAAAGTCTACAATCAAGAGAAGACTTCATCAGAGCAAATACATAGGTTTCACCACAAGGTGCAAACAAGGCCAGATTAGTCTTTGCTAAAAAAAACATCTAAAAAAAAAAAACAGACCACTTCTGCAAAAGCATTCTTTGGACAGATGAAACTAAGATCAACCTGTACCAGAACAACAGGAAGAAAAAAGTATAGAGAAGGCTTGGAACAGCTCATGATCCAAAGCACACAACATCATCTGTGAAACATGGCGTAGCAGTGTGATGGCATGAGCGTGCATGGCTTCCAGTGGCACTGGGTTACTGCTGTTTAGTGATGATGACAGAAGACAGAAGCAGCTGGAAGAATTCTGAAGTGAATAGAGATATACTGTCTGCCCAGATTCAGCCAAATGCAGCAAAGTTGATTGGGCGGCGCTTAATAGTACAAATGGACAACGGCCCAAAACATACAGCAAGAGCAACCCAGGAGTTTTAGAAGGTAAAAAGTGGAATATTCTGTCAATCTCCTGATCTTTTCACTTGCTGAAGACAAAACTGAAGGCAGAAAGACCCACAAACACACAACAACTGAAGTCAGCTGCAGTAAAGGCCTGGCAAAGCATCACAAAGGAGGACACCCTGTGCTGATGTCCATGATTTCCAGACTTAAGGCAGTCATTGCCTGGAAAAGGATTCTCAACTAAATATTGAAAATGAACATTTTATTTATGATTATATGTATTTGTCCAATTACATTTGAGCCCCTGAAAATGGGGGGACTGTATAAAAATGGTTGTAATTCCAAAGCTTTTTATGTTATACTCTTTCTTCAGCCCCTTGAGTTAAAGCTTAAAGTCTGCACTTCAATTTCGTCTTGATTGTTTCATTTTAATTCTATTCTGGTGGCATACAGAGCTGAGATTATGAAAATTGGCAGTGTCCAAATATACTGTATATGGACCTAACTATATTACAGTATTTTTTTTCCTTATTTTAATTCATTACAGTAACAAATAACAGATAAAATAGGTGCTGTTGCAATGTCTTATTGCTACTTGTTTTGTGTATAATATATTGGCAATATTGTATGTAAATGCAATCAGGCCAGTAAAGCGCTTTAAATTAAATTTGAAAAATTGAACATAAAACACTGCCTGAAACACAATAGGCTTCATTTATGAAGCACTGTTACCACTTTTTTCATGGGTGGGTTAGGATCAGTGTCCTGCTTACTTCAGAGCTCAGACTGGATTTACATCCTAAATGGTTGACAAAACAAGGTAAGCAATTCAGCACTGAAATGAATACATCATATACACAATTTTAATTCGGTGCAATACAGATGTTAAGGTATTGACTATGACTGGAGTCTTATTTAATTTTTTTCACACAATATCACTGTAAAGTTTATCTCCCTTCATGTAGCCCTATAAGCACTTCCCTTTTGCATGTTTTCGAGTCTTGCATGATATTCTAGAAAACTCTTAGACAGTCATCACATCATGCGCTGCATTATTCCACCATCTACTGGTTAACCGTGGTACTTCAACTGGTCAGATGCACAAAATGCCCAGGTAAAAGTTGCATTGACCATTTAATTTGCTGCATTCTGAAATGTTGATTAATTGAAGAACACATGGGTGTACATTGATTCTAATTGTACAGTCTGTGATAATTGCTGAAGACAACTGAACAAGTTGGGTCATTCTTCATTTGTGGTGGCAAGTTGTGCCTCCCTTTATACATACCAATGCATATTTTATTTATTTATTTCAGAATCAGGATTAGCTTTATTCGCCAAGTGTGCGCAAACACACAAGGAATTTGTTTTGTTTTTTAAGAAGCTCTTGGTACATACATGCATATACATACATACATATATACAGTACATACATACATATAGTGTCTATAGAAAGTCTTCATACCCCTTCATTTTTTTCACATTTTGTTATGTTGCGTTCTTATGTTAAACTGTGTTAAATTACCTTTTTTTCTAAATAAATCTACAACCCACTCACCATAATGACAAAGCAAAAACTGGATTTAGCACAACTTTGCAAATTTATTAAAAAGGAAACACTGAAAAATGACATTGCACAAGTCTTCATACCCTTTGCTTTGACACTTGAAATTTGAAGGTTCACAGGAGCATTTGGCCTCCATAATCCTTAATGGATGAACTTTGAAATAATCAGGACTCTTCCTAGATCTAGCCTCCTGGCCAAACTGAGCAATCGAAGGAAAAGGGTCTTGGTTAGAGAGGTGATCAAAACACTGATGGTCACTCTGGTTGAGCTCCATGATCTTATATAGAGATGGGGGAAACTTACAGAAGGACAAACATCACTGCGACACTCCACCAATCTGGGCTTGATGGCAAAGTGACCAAACTCAAGCTTCTCCTCAGTAAAGATACATGAAACACTGATTGGAATTTACAAAAATACACCCAAATAACTCTGACTATGAAAAAAAAAAGATTCTCTGGTCTGATGAACCTCAATGCCTTATTCATGTCAGAGGGAAACCAAGCACAGCTTATCACCTGCATAATACCATCCCAACGGTGAAGCATGGTGGCAGCAGCATCATGCAGTGGGGGTGCTTTTCAGCAGCAGGGACTGGGGAAGTGATCAGAGAAGACGGAAAGCTGAATGCAGCTAAATACAGAGATATCCTTAATGAAAACCTGGTTCAGAGCGCTCAGACTGGGCTGAAAGTTCACCTTCCAACATGACAATCACCCTATGCACAGCTTGAGTTAAGGGTATGAAGACTTGTGCAATGTCATTTTTTTCAGTTTTTCCTTTTGAATAAATTTGCAAAGTTGTGATAAATCCAGTTTTTGCTTTGTCATTATGGCGAGCAGGGTGTAAATTTATGTGGAAAAAAAAGTAATTTATCATATAATTTATTGTTAATCAACATAAAATGTGAAAAAAATTAAGGGGTATGAAGACTTTCTATAGGCACTGTACATATCTGACATGAGAACAGAAACATTTAAATAAGACTTAACAATAAATAATAATGTGTATGAATCTAGAACAGAAGATTTATGTACAGATTTGTGCATTATTTACTCTATACAGCTGTATAGAAAATGTGCATATGTATTTACATAGTACTTGAGAGAGATGCAATAATTAGAGATGGAGAATGAATTACAGAACACAGGTAATAATTCCTGTGTTAGCTGTTTAGGCTGGAGATGGCATGGGGGAAAAAAAAAATGTTTTTATGCCTAGATGTTCTAGTTCACAGAGATCTGTAGCGTCTGCCTGAGGAGAGAAGCACAAACAGGTCGTGTCCGGGGTGAGAGGGGTCTGTGATGATGTTACCTGCCCGTTTCTTCACTCTGGAGCTGTACAAGTCCTGAAGGTTGGGCAGGTGCGCACCAATTATCCTTTCTGCTATCCTAACAGTCCGCTGCAGTCTTCTTATATCTGATTTGCTGGTTGACCCAAACCAGACAGTTATAGAGGAGCACAGAACCGACTCGATAACAGCTGAGTAAAACTGTCATCTGCACCTGAGGCAGGTTGAACTTTTTCAGTTGACGAAGGAAGTACAACCTCTGCTGAGCTGAGTCGATGTGAGTGTCCCACTTCAGGTCCTGAGAGATGGTGGTTCCCAGGAACTTGAATGACTCCACTGCAGCCACAGTGCTGTCCATGATGGTGAGTGGGAGGAGTGCAGGGGGGTTCCTCCTGAAGTCTACTATCATCTCCACAGTTTTGAGCATGTTGAGCTCCAGATTGTTGTGACTGCACCAGACAGCCAGCTGCTCAACCTCTTGTCTGTAAGCAGACTCATCGCCGTCCTGGATGAGACCGATGACTGTGGTGTCATCTGCAAACTTCAGGAGTTTGACAGAGGGGTCTTTAGAGGTGCAGTCATTTGTGTAGAGAGAGAAAAGCAGTGGGGAGAGAACACAGCCCCGAGGAGCTTCGGTACCAATATTTGCATATTTGTATTCTGTAAAATCACATTGTTATTATTGTTCTTGTGTTTAAATTTTTTGTTCTCAACAATAAATGGGCCTAAATCTAGTGCTCAACATTATACTTAAACAGCATTTAAAAAGAGGGGCATCCACACTCAAAACCTACTTGCCATCTTATGAGCAGGTGCTTAGGGAAGTGACCTGTAATTGTTTTTTGCTGATCAGGATATAAAGAAACACCTGATAGACAGGAAAGTCCAGCTCAAGACAAATCCCTCTGCCTGGAATATCAACTAGGCCAACAGATGTTTCCCTGGGCTCATGTCCAGAAAAGAGTGAGAAGATAGAGAGACTTGCTTAGACGTTCTCACAGCTCTTTGGAGAGTACAATAATCTTGAGATTACATAGCAGTTGATTTCTCAGTACAAGTCTCATGACTGCTATGAGAAAAGAGGCAAGAAATACGCCTTAGTTGTCCAATATGTATGACACGCAGTGGCCCCAAAAAGTGTTTAGACACTTTCGGGTATGACTCGGCAAAGAATTAATTCTAAGAAAAGCTCAAGTAGCCTACCATGTTCACTTTCCAAGCAATTATGTCTTAAGCATGTGATTTTTGTGACAGATCACATTATTCTGTAATGAACCTAACTTATTTTCAGTATTTTACTTAGAAGCATGTTTTGCTATGTTTATTTGAATTAAATGGCGCTTTGTTTGATGTTTTGCTATATAGCCAAATACAATTCATTCGTAGGTTTGAAGTGTAGATTTACAGGCGGCATATTCCCATCCACTATGTATTTTTAAACACTCACGTTTTCGATTTTTCATCAAACAGACATTTTAGCATGTTTTATCGAACGTGGTGACTTATGAAATATGAAGAAAGCAGAAGTTTATCCTCTCAGGCAGAAGAATCTCTCTCTAGCGCCCCCTCTCTTGTTCAGGCCGCTATAGAAACGACAGTTCTCGTCGTGCGCTCAGCGAGCGACTGCAGCTGGAGAGACAATAACAGCGAGCCGTGCACAGGTAAGTAAAGCCTGTCAAAGCTGCCGTTTGTGATATTTACATGCGATTTATTAGTGTATCCACTGGTTTTCGTGCACTATATTCGAAGGTGATTTGTATTAAACATAAAACACGCGTGCCCTGTAGTAATTTTAAATCGGCGTCGGTCATGTCATGTTGTTAAATCGGGCCTGCGCTGCTTACGTATTAATTAACTAATGCTCTGAATATAGAATATGCTTGAATATCGACTCGCTTATTAGGGGGAAAAATACCCGGTCTTATCAGAAAAATACGTTAAGTAGCAAGATTATTCAAACAGAACAAGGCGTAGATGTAACGGTATTTATGGGGCTTTTCACCAAATACCCATATACTGTCGTGGTCATTTACAAGATTAAACCCATAGACGTGTAAAACCTTCTTGTACGTTTCCTTTATTTCTTATCAGTTGAACACAAATTGCGAGAGCTGTTGCGTGCAATGTGTCATTTTAATACTAGCTAAATATCCCTTCTGCACTGACTATAAAGAATTCGAATATTGCGATTATTGCCATATAAAAAGGATAATGAATTTAAGTGAGGCTGTTTCTTCTTTAAAATCCGAATATGTCTGCGAGTTCAAGCTCATTGTAAATCGATTTTGGTTGAAGGATGCTTTGTTGGAACGCACCTCCTCCCTCCATCTCTACAGAACAGAGATGCGGCCATGATTCCAGCTCTTCATGTCGCCTCACTGTGTTCATGTATCTGAATTCGACCATCACAGTGTCTGAAATCACGCCCTGTGTCTGAAATGATAGACGACTCGTTTTTATTACAAGTCGTGGTTACGCTTCGTCGCTGACCGAATGCTGATTCAATGTTAAAATAATGGCATGCAACGCCTTTCTTCGACGACAGTTAGACAAATTATGGGGATACATAATTTCATTCAGGAACCAGCATTATTCTGCATATGTTCACCGCGCTTCGCACATGCGGTCGTTTTGGTAGCGGACCCTTCAGTATATTATCACTGTGTTACATTGCATCCCTGTGGACTGTAATCCGATTTAAAATGGGGGTTGAGTTGAGGATTTTTTGTATTGCCTGCACACGCCTCTCTGGTTGTGTTATTGGGTTGCCTCACCTTTTTTCTCATTAATTACAGTTGACGGGTTTTTTTTTGTTTTGTTTTTTTTTGCCATTTTCTAGCGTCCAATTGCTGTTTGATGGTTTAAAATGCTATGAGACTGTATTGAGGTGACTGATTCTGGATTACAGGCGAGGGCCAAGTAACTGTTGAGGACCAGACATGCCCCTCTGACAAGACCCTTCAAAGAACCCTGTAAGGTGTATCCAGAGTAGGCTTGCCGCGATAGACGGTGTTGGCGGTGATACCGTGTTAAGCGCAACACCGTTTACGTCACTTGCACCGTCCCACACCGTCATTTTGATTTTTTTTATAGTAATAAAAATAATTTAGTTCAGTTAGAGGACACTACAATTAAAACTGAACGCGGCTGCTGAATGCAGCACACCGAACGAACGAGACTCGCGCATCACAGATCAGATTTCATTTATCACACAAGAGGAGAGTGAGTCCAGCTGACTGACGAGAAGAGTGAGGTGAGACAGACAAGACGATAGCGGAAGAGTTTCAAAACGAAATGTAAAAGTGCCTGTTTTAAAAATATTTTGGATTTTGAAAAGCCTGTTGACTTCTGCCATTAATCTAAGTCAGTGGTTCTCAACCGTTTTTTCCACCAGGCCGCACTATGGTCCAAGCGCAAGTCTATCACGGGCTGCACGCATGTCATTTACATATTACGTCATCAATACAAACCAACCAGATTTATAATATTATTTATAGCCTAAATATTCTGATATCTAAATGATTACATTTATTGAAATAAATAAGTAAATAAATAAATAATTCTACTCACCATTAATAAAACACCTGATGCTGTTGGGAGCTGACCAATTTTGTAAAATTCTGCTCGAAAGGAGTAACAGCACAATGACGTCGCAGTCTGTAAGACGCGCGCGGAAGCAATACTGCAGAAAGTGTGCGTTCACAAATGTAGCCTATGTTGATCCAAATATGGAAAGAATTTTCGAGTTTAATAATCTGAGGTTCTCTCCAGAGATGTTTGGCCACATGTCTGTAATTAAGGATGATTGCTGGGTGTTTCTTTTTCCCTGAACATCTTCAAGTGAGTGGCGCGGGGTGAACCGAGAGTCCAGCACTCTCTTCACTGCTGATGCTGATGCTATTCTTGTTTGAATGCGTTCCTTCGCTGGCATTTACCACATTTCGTTTTCTCCCTTAACAAATTTGTTCATTCTGATGCTCAGTTTTACAGAACTAATGGCTGCTGATGACTATTTGAATTGAATTCTGCCAAAGTGCACGCTTGTAAGTGTTCGTTAAATGCGTAACATTAATTATGTGAGTACATAGATCTGCTCATGTCTGAAAATAATATATGAAAAACTAAATTATTTTACATAACATTATAGCTTATATTTGTTTAGTAAATTTTTTAATTAATGTAAAAACTAAAATGAACTGTAAAACTGAAAGTTATTTTTTAATTGTGTTCAGCACATAGACTGTAACATTCAGCATGGTGGACCGCATCTGGATTCATGACAGATTCGTTAGAACCACTGATCTAAGTGATAATGGAAGTTTTTTAAAACATTCGTTTCTCATTTATTTTGTTCCACAGTATGCTGATTTTTATTTTATTTAAACTGTGCATATTTCCCCCCATTATTTTACATAAAGGCGTATGCCGTCGGTGCCTCCAAACTTTCTTATTCGTTTTGCTAATAAATGTTCTACATTTCATAATTATCTGTTCCTCATTCTGTACTGATTTTTAGTTTTGTATACCTATTTAAACTTTATAAGTTATTTGTTATTTTATATTAAGCATATAGCATAGTGTATTTTTATTCGTTTTTTAAAAGTTCTTTGTTCTACGTTGTATTTTGTTGTTGCTTGAATTGAATTCAAGCAATTGATGCAGAATTGCCGCTAATTTAAAAATGAAAGTAAAACGCGAACGGGGCTTTTATAAGCTATTTAAGCAAAGGAAAGTGAGGAAAAGTGGGAAAACTCAAACGAACTAAAAACAAACAACTGCTTGACGCCGAATTGCCGTGAATTTAAAAGTGAAAGTAACAGGTGCATGGTGCTTACAGGCTATTTAAAACGAAGGAAAGCTTGGAAAAGAGGGAAAACTCAAACGACCCCCCACCACGGTAATACCGGTATTATCGGTGTTGTCACACGTCGATTAACCGGTGGGAAAATTTCCTCACCGTCTATTCAGTAACGCTTTATTTTGATGGTCCCTTTTGAACATTCTGTTGACAATAAGTAACGTTACACTTGCATGTCAACTAAATCTCATTTGAATTTTAGTTGACTGTCTGTTTAATATCTGCTAATTCTTTATTGCAATAGTCTCCCAAGACATTACTGACTGTAAGTAACTTTGCAAGTACATGCCAACTTAATCTAACCCTTACCCTACCACTCTACTAATACTCTACTAACACTTAATGAAAGTTAGTAGATATGTAGGGGCAATGTTACTTATAGTCAATAGAATGTGTTAAAGGGACGATCAAAATAAAGTGAAACTATCTATTCTATTCTATTTTTTAAATTCGTTTTTATTATTTATTTATTAATAAACCAAGGAAACAACCAACTGGAATTCTGAAATTGTCAAACAATGACTGCCATGCACTTTCATTGAATAACAAAAAAGCAGCTGTGGCATTTTCATTATATATAATCCACACAAAAATTGTCAAATCTAATTCAGAAGTGTTCAGTTAATTAAACCAACCAACTGGGGGTATTTCCAACAATGGGGAATTTCAGCATAAGCCATATTACGGCATATGTAAAATCATAAAACATTACGAACCACTGAATTGAAAAATTAAAATGTACTTATATAATAGATACAAGTATTATCTTTGCTCTGAAGAAGGGATAAAAAATAATAATTAGGTTATTTCTCTCCTTATCACATCACACTGATTGATGTTTGTGCTATTTGTATAAACATGCCTGTTGCAAAAAAAGAAGAAAAAAGATAAACTTTAGCTGCAAACCTTTCCTTTGGGGGAAGTCGTGGCCTAATGGTTTGAGAGTCGGACTTGTAATCCAAAGGTTGTGGGTTCGAATCTCTGGTCCGGCAGGGATTGTTGGTGAGGGAGTGAATAACCAGCGCTCTCTCCTCCTTCAATACCACGACTGAGGTGTCCTTGAGCAAGGCACCGAACCCCCAACTGCTCCCCGGGCGCCGTAACATGGCTGCCCACTGCTCTGGGTGTGTGTTCACTTAGGATGGGTTAAATGCAGAGAATACATTTCACTGCTGGTTATATACGCTCTATATAATCGTGTATGTGACAAATAAAATAAAAAATCTTAATCTTAACAAAAATCGTAATCTTAAATATTAGCTGTACACGCTTATTATTTTTAATGGTCACTAAGCTGCACAAAAACATCTGAGCAAATTGTTGTGGTTTAGTAATATGGGCAGGCTTACAAAGAGCATAAAATCTCTGACATAATGCCATATGAAGTCTCTCATGTGTTGCACGAGTGTTTAATTGGCAAGGCACTGACAGAGGGGTTTCGCTTGCTGCAACACCAGTCTCAGACTAACTGGCATGAGAGGGTGTGATTGGGGTTTCTGCCACAGACCAAGTGGTTTGTGTAATTTGAGGTGAATTTGCAGCTGTAGAGACTTAGGCCATTACCTCTCTGACAGAAGCGTGATGAGCAGAATTCCATGTCTACATGCATCCACATGGTCCTTTGCCCTGAGAACTTAAGCATGACTGTTCTGGAATGCTGTTGGCCATGAACTGAAGCATATGTAAAGTGGGGTACAAAAGTTTGAGAGTATCGAAATAGAAGATCGAAACATTTTATTAGTAATTTAATAATCCCAAATTATTACAAATTATATAGTCCTAAGTATATAGATGAATTGAGAAATTAATAGTGATTTCAGAATTCAGTGTTTGGTTTGTCCTCTTTTTACTTTAAAGAAAGCAGCACTCAAGCTGCATGAATTCCACAAGTTGGTGCAAAACCCGATGATCCATCTTATACTGCATGACAAGAGCACCTGAATATTTCTTATATATTTTACATCAATTTCTTTTTAATACATTTCTAAATTCAAAAGTCAAGTCAAAATGTATTTGTATAGTGCTGTTCACAATACACATTATTATCTTAACGCAGCATGATGTTAATGTTTATAATATGCCATATAATCACATTTAGCATTTATATTAGAGCTGGATGATTCTATATTTTATACCTGGTTGTATATTTGTCCAAATATTACTAAATATATGAATATAAAACAAAAATCACAAACAATATGTATTACTTGATGTACTGGGCTGCAGTAGTAAAATACAAATAACATATTTAACATAGAGTACATCATTTTCTGAAATGAATATTTGTCTTTCCACCACAGTACAGTGGAATCATTCTACACCCAGTTCATAAGGGAGTGACTCATCATAAGAATCATTTCACATGCTACTGAGATAATAGAAGTTGCTTATGTCATCATCACAGCACTCAGAATGCATTTTGTGGCATCAGATTTACAGTCTGTATTCTTGACATCTAATCCAATATCAGGCTCTGCATAGACTGCTAGGATCTTATGCAATTATGATCTGGTGGATTTCATATTGAAGAATCCCTTTTGTTACCCAGTTATGGGACTGTGTTTGAATTCGAACATGACTGGCCCTGCCCAAAAGGAGGTTGGGATCGAGAGCCGAGAGAGAATATGAGAGAGGAGTAACTGTGCTTCATAGCGATGCAGAGCAAATTTAGGTCAGGGATCCAAGGGTAGTCATCCGTGATGAGAGCATCACAGACATTCAGCTATTCTAAAGCACAAGCCCAGTGCGTGCCAGTGGAGAGCAGCGTTTTCAGTTTGGTGCCAGATAAACAAGCAAATAAACCCTAAGGAGATACATTCAGACTTTTCCTGGTACCATCCATGGATTTATCGCTAAATCCAACCAAGCAGTTTTTGACATGGTCAGATCTGTTGATTAGAAACTTGCCTGATTGCATAACAAATAATACCTGTTGAGTTGGTATGAACACACACACACACACACACACACACACACACACACACACCAATGATTTATTTGTAAGTTGAGCAGGTTGTCTGTCTACTGGACCTCAGTGCAGCCTGTAACAATCATAGAAAATAATTAGAAATAACCAGCTTATCCTCCTCAATATTTGATAGATGTGATGCTGCTCTGTTTATTGTTAGGATGACAATTTTTTTTAGATTTTAGACAAGTTTTAGTTACATTTTTAGGCTGGTCTGCCTCAT
The DNA here is from genome assembly GCA_023376895.1 of Aspiorhynchus laticeps. Lineage (NCBI taxonomy): Eukaryota > Metazoa > Chordata > Actinopteri > Cypriniformes > Cyprinidae > Aspiorhynchus > Aspiorhynchus laticeps. The sequence goes on along the minus strand of CM041809.1, from coordinate 17,574,453 downwards.
CTGACTAACATTGCTTGTCAATGTCAAAATAATCAAGATGTCCAATCAAAACAAAGAAGGCTGTACTGTTCACACATACCAAACATGAATTCAGTGCTGCAGTTTTTGAAAATGTGAGGTAAGATGTAAGTAGCCAAACATTGAATATTTGACAACTGTTTTATGTCAACTGTCAGATGAAACTGTTTACAACTGTCAGATGAAATATTCCAGAAGTTTGTTGACATCCTGTCAGAGTATCAGTGGGAGCTTTGTTTCATGAGACGTCTTGACGCTCCATGAGAAGAATCAAATGTTCCCACGTCTGTTTGAACTATCACTTTCACAGCGTTCAGTGAAAGGGGAAGTGTATGTTTACAAGGAAGCATTCATCTGCATGCAGTCTAGTTTAAAGCTGAAGTTCAAACCAGACTATTGAGATGATCCAGAGTGCCGTGTCATGCTGATCATTCATGTATTGGAGAAAGAAGCAAAGCATTATTAAAATAATTAAAAAAAAATATCTTATTGATGTTATGTGATTCAGAATGACTTATTAACATACTACTAAGTATGTACTGTATACTCTGCACAGTATGCACATTTTCTGTATGCATGTAATACACAGATGTGCTTCCACAATAAGCGGTATATAACAGAGCACATTGCATGGTAAAATGTATCCCACAATGCAATGGTCCTTGATATTCTGCTCAAATACTAAGACATTTTACACAAAACAGAATCATATACTGTACATTTTGTTTTCAGATAACAAAATGACAGCTTTTATTTCCATCATGTTAAAGGGATAGTTCACCCAAAAATGAAAATTCTCTCATTATTTACTCGCCCTCATGCTGTTCCAAAGTCGTAAGACCTTCATTCAACTTCAGAACACAAATTAAGATATTTTTAATGAAATCCAAGGGCTTTCTGACCTTGGATAGACAGCAACGCAACTGACTTGTTCAAGGTCCAGAAAGGTAGTAAGGACATTGTTAAAATAGTCCATGTGACATCAGTGGTTCAACCATAATTTTATGAAGCTATGAGAATACTTTTTGTGCGCAAAGAAAACAAAAATATAGACATTATTCAACAATTTCTTCTCTTCTGTGTCAGTCTCATTCATGACAGTACCACGACGCAGATGTGTGCATTCCTCAGCTTGCAAACAAAGCGCAGCGCATGCGTGTTCTACGTCAGAACATCGGCTCCTGCGTCAACAGCACCACACGCATGCGTCGTGGTACTCTCGTGAACGCGCATCAAAGACTGACATGGAAGAGAAGAAATCGTTGAATAAAGATGTTACTTTTGTCAGAAAATCAGAAAGCTTTTGGATTTCATCAAAAATATCTTAAATCGTGTTCCAAAGATGAACAAACGGCTTATGGGTTTGGAACAACATGAGGGCGAGTAATTAATGACAGAATTTTCATTTTTGGGTGAACTAACCCTTTAACTGTACACCATTCACATGCAATTTGATGATGTCATGTGACAACACTGCACTGTTTAAAATGTTTAGTGTGGAATAATGTATTCTGTTTCATTTGTGAAGTGTAAACTGCACAATTATTCAATAATAAGTTTTAGTTAAAGTTTTTTTTAAGTTTAGTTATGTATTCCACCACCGATTGCCTCATTTTAAAAGGAGGAACACCTTACTTATTGCCACATGTTGTCCATTAGCAGACTCAAAGAAAGACAACTGCGATCTGATCTTGTGTCCAGGCAACTCTACATGTTAACCCTCACCTCTGCTTTGCAAAAAGAGATTTGTTTGAATTCCTGCGTTCAGTTACTGACACTTCGGATGGCTTTATGTGTGTACTGTGTGGTGAATATGTCTTTGCAGAGTATCGCAGGTGCTGTGCAAACATCTATGTTGATCTTGTGCTTTCTCTAGCCGCACACACCCTCTAAATCGCCCTGTTTATGTGGGTTTGCAGAAGGGCCTTGAGCAGTGCCAGGTTCATCATTCTTGTTCCTTGAACACACACACACACACACACACACACATTAGAGAGCCAACTGTGCACGTTTTTATGTTTTAACACTAACCGTCGCCACACAAAAGACAACAGATGTTAGTGCCTGGTTAGATGGTGCTCTTCAACTGCTCTTGGAGGCATGTGGTGTTATGGTACTAGGTGGAGTCAGGACATTTTTAAAAGGTCTTTTAACTCAAACTCATTGGACATACAGTGTGGTCCAACTGTCATGTTGAACATCAGGGATTCAAAAATTGAATTTACATTTGGAAAGTTATGGCATAAATGATGAACAGATTGAGATTCTGCACTATTTATGTCACTAGTCAAATTAGCAAATTTGTACAAAGGAGTTCACATGATCAATGTGACCGGCTATATCATAACTAATTACCTAGCTGGGGACTACTTTCAGGCGCTGCGTCATATCACTGCGCCTGCTACACCCATGGTACGACAGCAAAGTTCCTTGATTATTACGCCGGAATGAGAGTATAGTTCCTAGCCATATCGGACTAGAAAATCACAACTTTACATTTTCCATCGGTAACTACAGAAGAGTCAAGCTTTAAATAGGAAAATTATCGAAACTCTTTGGTCATTTTTGAGTGAGATGCTAATGGTCTAATCTGATTCAATGATCTATGCTAAGCTAAGCTAAAAGTGCTACCGCCAGACCTGAAGATTGGCTGAATGGATTCAAAAACGGTAAAATTCAACTGTTTAACTCTAGGGGAGTTGTAAAATGAGCCTATTTCCTATTTAAAGTGGAGTGTTCCTTTAAAGGGATAGATAGTTCACCCAAAAATGAAAGTTCTGTCATCATTTACTCACCTGTCATTTATTTTTATTTTTTGAAAGAAATTATTAATTTTATTCAGCAAGGATATGTTAAATTAATGAAAAAGTGATAGTAAAGACTAGGCCTACATTGTTACAAAAAAAAAAATCTGTTTTAAATAAATGCTGTTCTTTTTAACTTTTTATTAATCAAAAAATCTTGAAAAAAGTATCACAGTTTATAAAAACATATTAAGCAGCACAACTCTTTCCAAACATGAATAATAAATCGGCGTATTAAAATGATTTCTGAAGGATCATTGAAGACTAGAATAATGGCTGATGAAAATTCACAAGACTAAATAATATTTTAAAGTATATTAAAATAGAAAGCTGTTATTATAAATTGTAATAATATTTCACAATATTACCATTTTACTGTGTTTTTTATCAAAGAAATGCAGCCATGAAAAGTGTAAGAGACTTAGAAGCACTTGGAAAACAATGTGTGTGTGTGTGTGTGTTGAAAAGTCAATACATTCCCATTGCTCTAGAAAGAAAAATGAAAACACACACACACCCACACCCACACATTGTTTCTAAGTGCTACATGCACATACGTCAGAATGAGCTGTCAGGATGTCTGGAGGGCTGGGCGCTGTGTAATGAGTGTGTGTTTGTATGTAGGATGAATAGCGCATCAGGATGGCTGCGAAATATCCAACATGTATAATCTGCTTTGGGCTGGGTAGCTAACTAAATATCCTAATAATAAGTACCACTAATGGGATGGATTTTCACTATTAGCGATTATAGTATTACAAAATGATTATGTAGTCATGAGCGAATATTTGGATTTCTAACACCTCATAGTTCTAGAGTGTCCTGTGTAGAAACAACAATTGCGGTCATTTGAAAAAAGGGTGTTTTCTGTAATCTGGCAATTAGATTGTTAATTACATTCTGTCATCATATAAGGCGTGAGTCTTTCATCTTACAAATAAGAACATACCAAAACAGTTTTGCAAGTGCACTGTGTTACGTTGTGCGATACAATGGTTTAATAAAGTGACTACAGAAAGGCTTGCTGGAGATGTACAGGGACACGTTGGCTTGCACTATTTTAGGCCACATGGCAGTAACCTTAAGCTAGACCGGCATGTTTGGTAGTATAAATATCCAGGTTCACACCGGCACTCTGGCTCTGTTTACAATGAGCTTGTGACAGCCCTGTGTGAAGAGACGGATCCTGCCGATTGGATATTGATTCAACCCACGCTGTCCTTCGAAAAGTTGATGGACGCCTCTACTGTTGACTCACCAAAGTCATATGGTTGGTTTGACAGTTGTTTCTGAGGTTTCTGCTAATGGACTGTGGATTTTCAACCTTAATTTTTTTCACAGAAATATTTTTTTCTTCTGTCAGCACTGAAAAGCCATTTTGAACGGTGGCCTAGGAGTGCACAACACAACGAAATCATCACAACACAACAAAATCATCACAACACAACGCATAGGACTAATTTCGTTGTTGCGACTTGTTTCTATTGTGTTGCGACTTGTTTCCGTTGTGTTGCGGCTTACTTCTGTTGTGTTGCGACTTGTTTCCGTTGTGTTGTGGCTTGTTACCATTTTGTTTTGGCTTGCTTCCGTTGTGTTGCAGCTTGTTTCCGTTGTTGCGACTAGTTTCTGTTGTGTTGCAGATTGTTTCCGTTGTGTTGTGCTAATTTCGTTGTGTTGCGGCTTGTTTCCATTGTGTTGTGGCTTGTTTCTTTGTGTTGCGACTTGTTTCTGTTGTGTTGCAACTTGTTTCCATTGTGTTGCGACTTGTTTCCGTTGTGTTAGGACTTGTTTCCATTGTGTTAGGACTTGTTTCTGTTGTGTTGTGACTTGTTTCCCTTGTGTTGCGACTTGTTTCTGTTGTGTTGTGGCTTGTTACCATTTTGTTTCGGCTTGCTTACGTTGTGTTGCAGCTTGTTTCCGTTGTGTTAGGACTTGTTTCTGTTGTGTTGCGACTTGTTTCCATTGTGTTGAGGCTTATTTCTGTTGTGTTTGCGAGTGTGACTTGTTTCCATTGTAATGCGACTTGTTTCCGTTGTGTTAGGACTTGTTTCTGTTGTGTTGTGGCTTGTTACCATTTTGTTTCGGCTTGCTTCCATTGTGTTGCGACTAGTTTCTGTTGTGTTGCTGATTGTTTCCGTTGTTTTGTGCTAATTTCGTTGTGTTGCGGCTTGTTTCCGTTGTGTTGTAGCTTGTTTCTTTGTGTTGCAGCTTGTTTCCGTTGTGTTGTGCTAATTTCATTGTGTTTAGCTAATTTCGTTGTGTTGTGGCGATTTTGTTATGTTGTGGAGAATTTGTTGTGTTGTGCACTACTGGGCCACCATCATTTTGGCACTAGGAACCAGAGCAAAACAATTAGTGCCAAGCAAAAGCATTTTGAACTGCTTTTCTCTTGTGCATCCACTAACTTGTTCCTGTTATTTTCCCTTCTTTCTTTCTTTTTTTCTCTCTTACCTTTACCCTCCGTCCTCCCCTCCCCCTTCAGTATCCTCATTTGGACTTGCTATGGACCAGCAGCACGATTTATTGAGTTCCTCGCCCAATAGCCACACAGCTCACTACAACTCTGGCGATACCATGGCAACCTCCCTTTCTGGTATGACCATCAACGATCATCACCATGGCAACCAATTCCATAAGGAGAATGGAATTGCGGTGGGGCTCGTGAGACCAGGGGACTGTCCAATGAAAGGTGAGCTCGCTTCTGTGGATAAACAGGTTGGTTGTGTCTTAGCCAGTCAAAATAAATTCACACACATACTGATTAACTGATTAGTCAGAACTATTAAACAAGCTCTGCAGTGTGAATAGGGTGTGTGTGTATCGTGACAGCATCCACATGTAGTTAAAGGACAAGTTTAATTGTCTTTGAAAGACATATTGGTATGGAATGTGATCTACACATTCAGCGGACCTTCTACCACAAATTAAAGGGATAGTTCACCTGAAATTTTTTATTTTTGTCATCATTTACTCACCCTCATGTCGTTCCAAACCTGTATAAGTTTCTTTATGTTGAACATAAATGAAGGTGTTTTGAAGAGTGCTGGTAATCAAAGAGTTGATGGTCCCCATTGACTTCCATAGTAGAAGTCAATGGGGACCATTAACTGTTTGGTTCTTCAAAATTTTTCAGATTATCTTCTTCTGTGTTTGACATAAGAAAGAAACCCACACAGGTTTGGAACAACATAAGGGTGAGTAAATGATAACAAAACTTTCATTTTTGTGTGAAATATCCCTTTAAATAAATTAGAATTGTAACTTTAAATTTAAAACATGCATTTATTTATTTAATTCAACCTTTTAAAAAATGTTTAGTAACTTGATGAAATTGCCTTGATAGCTTTGAGAATTGAGCATTAGATTTCTAGTTTTCATTATGCTTTGCATAGAACTCGATAAGAAGAATAAATGTTGAATTGGTATTTTATGTGTTTTTTAGTGAATGGAAAGACCTATTATTGTGTAATGCTGATGTGTTTGAATGTTTGACATTTAAAAGAGTTTCTGTTATGTTGTAGGTTTTGTGGTTAACATTATGCTGAAAAGTAGTGCTTTCGTTTAAGTTGTGAAAGGCTATGTATGAGCCATATTAGCTCCAATATAGCATTTTTTTTTTTGCAAAAGTTAGCTTGTGATGTGTTAGCGGTTAATTTGAATTCAAATAGATAAAATTAGTTGGTTCCAGGGCCACCACACAATTATGCTTAAATTTGTTGGAACAACTCACAAAATTGTTGAAGTTGCTTACTTATAATGTTTATGGTGCTATTTTATCCTACAGTTCATTGTAGTTGTACAATGTAGTTTGTTGGTTGAGGTGGCTAATTCGTACAAATTTGCACAACCTCACTCGTACGATTTTGTATGATTTCTGTGACGGTTAAGTTTAGGGTCAGGGTTAGGTGTATGAATTTACCACCTCGTAAAATACGTATGTTTTTTCACAAATCATATGAATTCTTACGAATTAGCGACCTTGTCAAAAATGTACGAATTGCCGTTGTTCTTAGAGTGTATAAAAGATCCACAGCCAATAAGGATGAAATATTCTTAAATAATATCTATTATTTACATGTAGTGCACACTATTAAATACAACCCCAAATCAGAAAAAGTTGGGACAGTATGGAAAATGCAAATAAAAAAAGAAAGTAGTGATTTCTAAATTTACTTTGACTTGTATTTCATTGCAGACAATATGAACACAAAATATTTCATGTTTTGTCTGGTCAACTTCATGTCATTTGTAAATATACATCCTTTCCTGTCATTCAGACCTGCAACACATTCCAAAAAACAGGGTTCCCACGGGTCCTTGAAATCCTTGAAAGTTTGTGAATCTGAAAAAAAAAATTCAAGGCCCTGGAAAGTTTTTGAAAATAAACATACATAGATACAGGTCCTTGAAAGTACTTGAATTTATTTTGTGCAAGAAGTTTTCTGGAAAAAGTTCCGTATTCCCTCCGGTCAGCTAATGTGTTATTTCGCCAACACTTCGTGGCCTATGCATACTAGCTTGCTTGATTTACGTTAGTTACGCGTATTTACGTGTTACGTAAAGTGTTTCACTCGTCAGGTACTAGTACGTTGCCATGACATTCACGCGCGCGCGAAAATACTACGATGGTACCAGAAGCGGCTCTTTCAAGTCATGCAGCTGGATCTACACACAAGACAGCACTTCGGAAATCGAAAGCAGGTAACTTAATTCCTACCATAGCCTGCATCTGACATAGAAATATTGATTGAATGTTAGCTGCTAGCTGTATTTTTTTAATAATTTTTTTTTGCTGTTATTTAAATGTCTCGCCGTGAAATGTTAGTCACAAAGGCTGTTGAGTTGCATGTGATCATGGCGATGTGGATAAATTTGCACCAGCTCTACAATCGGCACTCCAGTCACGTCACGTTCATTTATATAGCGCTTTATACAATAGATTGATTTAAAGCAGTGGTTCTCAAAGTGTGGTACGAGCACCGCTAGTGGTACTCAGGCTCCTTCTAGTGGTACACAGAGGAATCACTAAATTAAATATAAATGAATGTTAAAAAAAACAATACATTTTAATTTAATCTTTATTTGAGTATTTTTTTACATTTAAGTACAGTACAGTTTTTATTTAACTTTTAGGTACAACATTTTCATTTACTCATTATGTTAGATTTTATTCATCTGTGTAAGCACAGTGCAGTGTTAATGTTCAAACTTTATTTACAATGTTAAAGTGGCTGACAACAATAAATATTCTTAATTAGGAATAAAGCTGCCTCGTTTTGAACTGTGCAGAGCTGTAACTGAATAGTTAGGCCTACTACGCTACTGTATTTTAATGTTGGTCATTATGGTGGTACTTGGAGAGCCAAATATTTTCTGAGGTGATACTTGGTATAAAAAGTTTGAGAACCACCGATTTAAAGCAAGCAGCTTTACAGTATTAAATATGAAAAAACAATGTTAGTGCCACTTTCAGTTAGAATTACAACTTGATTTTCTGTTAGTGTGGAGCTAGCTAATGATACAATCTTTTTATTAGTGAATGCAAAAGTAAATAAATCATTACATTAAAGTGATAGTTTGGTTTGCACTGATTAAAGCTTAATCTAGCTCAGGACTGTTTTGATTATTATAGCATTTTAAGGTTTTTCTAAGGGAGCTAATGTTGTGATTAAATTTATCCAAGAATAAAATGTCTTATAACTTACCTTTATTTTGTTTCATATCCATATATCTGACAAAAGGAGATGTGATGTCTGTCATCTCATATTGTGTTTTTTTTTGTATTGTAAAAAATAATAGAAATTGTACAATAGTAATATCATTGTTTGACATTTACAAAAGCTGAAGTGATTACCTAATTTAGTAGTTAGAATATGTGTAACTCCATATATTTATCTAATTATAAAAACTGAGTAATAAAACAAAGCCTACTGATTGATTAATTGGTGAAATACGATTAGTCAATTGTTGTAATAATCGTTAGATTAATCGATTATCAAAATAATCCTTTGTTGCAGCCCTATCAGTGGTATAAGTAGGCTTACCAAGATATTGTATGTCACCCATTGTAAATCAAATATTGTGTTAACATATGTAGGCTATAAGCTAATTCGTTTATGATGCATATATAAATACACAGATATACCTGATATAACTATTTACCACCACAGGAAATAGTTGTATCAGCTGTTAAATGGGTCTGGAAGGAGTGTTTTCAAAGGTGCCATTTAAGTCCTTGTGCCCAAGCTAGGTTATATTTAGGTGTCATACAACAGTTGTTCTTACAATAAGTCAGTGTTATTTCTTACAATATGTCTTACTATTTCTTACAGCACCCACTTTAGTTAACTTTGTGGAAAGGTTGGTGACATCAACTCCTACACCATGTACACCTGCAACGACTATCACCATCGCCACATGTCCCATATTGGAATGTTTTATAATGTATTTGATCTGCACTATGTTGTGATATGTTTTCAGTGCTTACACCGAACCCAAATATGTTCAGTCAATGACTGTATATTGTGTTCAATAAGCAAAACAATTGTGATAATCTATTGGCCAAATATTTTATTTAATGTAATGTTGAATTGCTTTGCTTGTTAAGATAATGTAAACCCATAAGGCAAGAAAAACTTAAAAGCATATTCATATATCTTAAAACTTCTGGTTACATGAGCCTGAGCTCTTTTCAATAAAATCCATGCAAAAGTTGATATCAGATCATTTTAGAATACAGTATAGGATGTACCAAATATTTTTCAGTTTTATGCACAACAGAAATACAACAAATAGAATATCAGATCTCTGTCATATAATAAATACAAAAAAATGCTTTTTTGCATAGTTGTGTTTGACACATGAAAACTGTAACAATGGATCTTAACAAGGTAGCACGGTGTAACCTTGCTCTCACTTGAAATGTGTCCCCACATTAAGTCCTTGAATTTGAGGATATTGGACCTGGAAAGTCCTTGAAAGGTCCTTGAATTTGAAGTTAACCAAGGTGTGGGAACCCTGAAAAAAAGTTGGGACAGTAAAGCATTTACCACTTTGTAATGTTGCCATTCCTTTTCACAACACTTAAAAGACGTTTAGGGACTGAAGACACCAAGTGATGAAGTGTTTCAGGTGTAATTTTGTCCCATTGTTCCTGCAAACAAGTCTTAAGGTGGGCAACAGTACGGGGTCTTCGTTGTCGCATTTTGCGCTTCAAAATGTGCCATACATTCTCTATTGGAGACAGTTCGGGACTGCAGGCAGGCCAGTCAAGTACCCGTACCCTCTTCCTCCGCAGCCAGGACTTTGTAATGTGTGCAGAATGTGGTTTTGCATTTGTCTTGTTGAAATATGCATGGACGTCCCTGGAAAAGATGTCTTCTTGAAGGCAGCATATTGTGCTCCAAAATCTCTATGTACTTTTCAGCATTAATGGTGCCATCACAGAAGTGCAAGTTACCTTTGCCAAGGGCACTGACACAACCCCATACCATGACAGACCCTGGCTTTTGGACTTGCTGCTGGTAACAGTCTGGATGATCCTTTTCTTCTTTGGTCCGGAGCACACGGCGTCCATTCCTCCCAAAAAATACCTGAAATACTGATTCATCTGACCACAGTACACGTTTCCACTGTGTGATGGTCCATCCCAGATGCCTCCGAGCCCAGAGAAGTCGACGGCGCTTCTGGACACTGTTAACATAGGGCTTCCTTTTGGCACAGTACAGTTTTAACTGGCATTTGTGGATGTAACTACGTATTGTGGTACTTGACAAAGGTTTGCCAAAGTAGTCCTGAGCCCATGTGGTGATATCGCTTATAGATGAATGAGGATTCTTGATGCAGTGCCGCCTGAGGGATCGGAGATCACGGTTGTTCAGCTTAGGCTTGCGCCCTTGTCCTTTACGCACTGAAATTCCTCCAGATTCCTTGAATCTTTTAATTATGTTATGCACTGTTGAAGGTGAAATATCCAAATCTCTTCCTATCTTTCTTTGAGGAACATTGTTTTTAAACATTTCAATAATTTTCTCACGTATTTGTTGGCAAACTGGCGATCCTCGGCCCATCTTTGCTCCTAAAGGACTAGACCTTTCTTGGATGCTGCTTTTGTACCAAATCATAATTACAATCACCTGTTGACATTAACTGTTTCAATTCACATCATTATTTAACCAATTTACCTCATTACTAGCCCTAAATTGCTCCTGTCCCAACTTTTTTTGGAATGTGTTGCAGGTCTGAATGACAGGAAAGGATGTATATTTACAAATGACATGAAGTTGGCCAGACAAAACATGAAATATTTTGTGTTCATGTTGTCTTCAATGAAATACAAGTCAAAGTAAATTTAGAAATCACTACTTTCTTTTTTTATTTGCGTTTTCCATACTGTCCCAACTTTTTCTGATTTGGGGTTGTATTACAAGGGCAATGTTATTCAAAATCAGATATATCTTGGCTGCCAGGGTACGATATTATCAAACAATGCTGTTCTGTATAATACACCAGAGAAAGATTTGCACATGTGTCTACTAGATAATGAGATTATATTAATGACTTCATTAGCACATGCATTCATTGTGATACGGCATACACGCAGATGTGTTATCCCTCAGAACTTCAACTAGCATGACCACTAACATGTGTTTCCTCCCGTCATGAGCAAATTAAACATATCAAATGATCAAAGACATTGCAGGGCGTATGATCTTTATACATATTTTAGTGATGAATGTGGCCGCAGTGGCAGCAGCTTTTTGATACAGCCCTGTGTTTTAATTCCTTTACATAAACCACAAGGCTATGCTTGACTGGGCCCTCAATCCAGGCTTTGCAGCTGCTTCGCGCTGTAATCCAGGCATGTGGGTCACCCTCCTCTCAGGACGTTCTCTGGTACTAATTCAATGCCATCACACACCCTGCTTTCTTCTGCATGTGTGTGAGGTTTTGTGTGTGTGTGTGTGTGTGTGTGCAGACCATTAGGCTTTTTGAAAAGCTCACAGTAATGAAATTGGTTCTCAGTTGGGTTACAGAAAATGTAAGGCAACAGTGTACAAAGGAAGGCATGTACAATCAATGGACATTGAGCGAGTTTGAAACCCCCTCATTCACTGCTCCACCAAAAGTATAAACAGTTGTCTTATTCAGTAACTCAATCACAACAATGAAAATGGACTCATCTGGCATCCTTTACTGTGCTTGCTTCAGTCATTCTAGCATATAGTGTAATCAAAACTAGATTATAGTTTCTTAAAGCAATCGTTCCTCCAAAAATGAAAAATTGCTATATTCACCTTCAGGCCATCCAAAATGTAGATGAGTTTGTTTCTTCATCAGAACAGATTTTGGGGAAATTTAGCATTCCATCACTTGCTTGAGAGTCCAAACAGCTGATAAAAACATCACAATAACCCACAAGTAAACCACACCACTCTATCCATAATATTGCTTTCTTCAGTGAAAAACAATCTTGTCTGAATCAGGAGAGAAATATGCACAGATCAAGCACCGTTTACAAGCCAGAACAGCTTTAAAGAAATATGTGGGTAGTTTTTGATGTGAGAAGATAACAGGGGATGGACTTGGTCACTGGAGGAAGCATTATTATTGATTATGGGTATTTTTGCAGAAACAACAGTAAAAATGCATTTGTTTTTTTTTTACAAACATGCAGCTATTCACTTCACAGGATGTTAACTGATGGACTGGAGTGGAGTGGATTATTGTGATGTTTTTATCAGCTGTTTGGACCCTCATTCTCAGGAATAAACTGAGATGACCTGAGGGTGGGTATATTTTCAGACAATATTTTTTTTATTTTTGGGTGAACTATTCCTTTAAATTAATGATGTTGCAATATAGTCCTGGGAAAATCCGCCTTTTTAGTTTTTTTTTGGAGAACACAGCGTTTTCTAAAAGTAGTCACTTATTTAAAACCACAGCCAATCGCTGAACTCCAAGCATGTGTATGGAAGGAAGGAACAAACACAGTGGTGGTACTGACTGACAGTCTTTTGTAAAGGTGCCAGCTTGCCACTGAGTCTTCCGTTGTGTTGTATGTATTCACATGCCATAAATGGGACCATAACACTCTCTCTTTTTCCTCTGTGACTCCCTGCATTCTTCAGTGCGTGGCTTATATTTCCCTAGTTTACAGCCTTCACTAGTGCACACTTTCTCCCCTTTTGCTCTTCCTGTAATGCCACACACAAGGAGGAAACACTACTCAGAGCATCTGCCACCAATAAATGGCAGATACTGCAATGGCACAGCAGAGAGTGAGTATGTTAGAGATAGTAAAGATAGTAGTGGCTCTAGAAGCACAGTATTAAACATTAGCTGCTTTCACACAAGCAAATGCTTAACATACCATTAAGATACCATTCACACATAAACTAATGTAAATCATCAGAAATTGTTTTTAAATGCTGAGCCATTTTCTTCATCTGTAAGAATGAGGAGGAATGCTTCAGTTTCACTATTTGTCAGTATTTTTTTATTTACAAGTGACAGGTTTTAGGAGGTAAAACCCTAAATGACATAGTGTTCATGAGCAAGATGCTGAAAAACCAGTGAGATGTGGTGCAATGGCCAAATATGTCCATCTAGTGCTTGTTTACATAGAAAAACAATTAAAAGCAGTGCAGCGAAAAAATAAATAAATTGTTTTGTGTGAACTAGCCGTTATTGTACACAGTGCAGAGAAATTGCATAATTTCCATCAGAATGGCAATTTTACCAGCCAAGTTACAACGTTTCATTTCTAGAATGAATTTACCAGTATTTCTCAAAAGGTCCTGTTCATACATGATCTCTTAAGACTTAAAGGGGACCTATTATGCAAATATCACTTTTATAAGGTGTTTGAACACAGTTGTGTGGCCGCAGTGTGTGAAAACAACCAGCCTATAATGGTACAAATCCACCCACTCATTTATTTATAATCTAAATAATCATAAACAGTCTCTCATTATGAGCTGTTTCATATTCTCCCTCTGTTCACGTCACCGAGGGGAAAAAGTCCCGCCCATTTGTGACGCTGCCCTATAAGCATAGACACAGCCCTGAGTGAGAAGCTGTGGTCCGCCTCCGCCATTACTGATCACTTGCTCTAGCTGCTGGAGATACACAACGTCAGTGCCAAAGAGGCTTTTCAAGTGTTGTGTTTTGGGATGCACTAACGAACATAGGAGTCTCCATAGACTCCCTCCATCTGAGCCTGAGGACACTGTGGTTAAGTTTCATTGTCTAAGGAAGTGTCCTGGGAAAAATCGGTAAAGTCCCCAATACGTGCAGAGATCAATACCAACACTTTGTGCGTGAACGTCAGCTCCAGACAAAGTAAGTATCATGCGTTTGTTTTCCAAATTGCCCTTCTGAAAGAGCTTCTTAGCATTCTGTAAGGCTAAAGATGCTAAAGCTACCATCATCTCTGTCTGTTTTCACTGGTGCTGTCTTCATGAATGATCGTGAATAGGAATGTGGTGGTTAAATGTTGCATATGAAAGCAATGTGAGTCGATCGCTTGAGTTTGTTGAGCTCATAATCACGAGTGGGACTTATAAAGTTTGTGATAGCATGCCATGCACCATGAGACCAGCTATGTTGTTATTTTTATCGTCCCTGTCTGTGTAATTCATAAACGCAAATTTATTATGCACAGTACAATCAGATGACTGACTTTGAAACAGAGTATGTTCTCTGTAAAGATAACATGCTTGTACTAATAGTAGAATGTTTATTTGCAAAGGCTAGCACTGCTATTGCCGAGCTTGAGCTCTTGAAACTCCGCCCTCTTCTCCGGGAGCACCAGCTCATTTGAATTAAAGCAACATACTCAAATACAGAGCGTTTTGGCTCATAGCCTTAAGCCCCGTTCACACCAAGCACGATAACGATAAAGATAACTATAATGATAACTATATTTGCGTCCACACCAGCGAATGATATCGTCTGTTTATTCTATTCTGTTTATTCGCACGTGCGTCTGCCACTTTAAATTCTCGAGCACAATATAGCAGGATGGATTCTGATTGGCTGTCAGTGTTTTTATCGTTCAGCAGCTGGAAAAAAAATCGTTCTGGAAGTGATTCCAACGATATAGTTTCTCTGTGCCTTTATCGTTATAGTTGTGGTGTGGACGCTGCTATTCTTTAATACTGAGAACAATTTTTAGAACTATATATTTATCGTTATCTTTATCATTATCGTGCTTGGTGTGAACGGGGCATAAAAGTGGCAATTTTAACAAGCTATAAAAAATTATCTGTCGGGTATTTTGAGCTAAAATTTCACATACACACTCTGTGGATATCAGAGACTTAATTTACATCTTGTAAAAAGGAGCATAATAGGTCCCCTTTAAGTGGTCATTTACAGGTGATTTTCCCTTGTTTACGCCTGGAAATGAACTATAGTGTAAAACTATTTTTACTGGTGTTTTTAAACTTGTTGACATGTTCTACTTGTTTTTATAGAATTCACAGTATTGCACATTAAAAAAAAAAAAAAACTTGAATAATAGTAAATTGTCATCAGAGCATTTAATGGATGTTTTCACCAGTGTCATCCTATTATGCAGTAATCTAATGGTAGTATACTCCATTATTGTGTAATATAAATAATATCAAAATGGACTTACTTACGCATACTATATTGTGAAAAAATAAGAATAGTATGATTACACCAACAAAAATGCAGTAGACTCAAACAATAACATTCAGTAAAGCAGAATGCCCCTAGTGTTGAGGAGGTGCATGTGATTCAGTGTTTAATGCAGTCTACTTTTTGAAGTTGTGACATTTATACCAGAAAAGCCCAAACCAGGGCCTGCAGGCCAGTGCTGACCCATGATGACCTTTAATTTTGCCCACCATGCCAATGAATCATATCTTTATTTCTAATTCATTATTTTGTTGCACTTAAAAGTAGAGAATATACATGAATTTGATTGAAAATAAATGTTTACATTGTACATTTTATTATGAAATAGTTGGGTATAATGCAGCTTTTACTTTTGGCCCACAGCTCTCAATCCAGTTTCATTTTTGACCCATAGTAAAAGGTTCCGCACCTCTGATTTATACTGTTTGAATGCCAATGCTTTTTTGTAAACCTAAATGAGCTAAATTTCTTTTGGATATTTTGTACAATGTTTCTTGTTAGTTCAATAAGCAGTTACTTTCCAGCACTGCAGGTTGTTGCTTTCATGCCAGTACATTCAGATGGCCTCTTTTTCTACCCTTATATTTTATTTGACAGTAAAATTAGCAGTGTGTTTTTAAATTTACAGGTGTCCTTACAACAACTGAATTAATTCACCCCCCTCCCCTTCCTTCCCCTACCAAGTTCAGAGAGCCAGTTGCAGGGAAATACTGTTGAGGTCGCATAGAGGTCACAGTACAGTGTGACTGATTGCCCCAGCTGTTAGACATTAATTTCTCGAAAAACGTAATACTATTTTTTTTAAAGAATTTAATTAAAAAAAAAATTTATTATTGTTTTACAAACTAAAACAAAAAATGTATTTTTGCCAATTAAGATGAATACAATGGAAAATGGAAAAACCTTAACAGATTTTAAACATGTCTCCATGAATACTGATTGTCCCGAACAACTAATAACTCCACATTAGTTGTGCCTTATGTGCTTTTTAACCACCATTCTCTCTCACAGAGGGGTTTTCAGAAGAACAGGTGGATGATGAGCACAGTAATGCTGAAGGCACCTCCTCTGCTGAGGAGAAGCAATGTGGTATGCATTGCTGCACTTATAATAAAGATGCTTTGAAATGCATTTTGTCTTCCCTTTCCCTTTAAAATTGCCTTTTTTGTTAATCAAAGCATTAAGCATTTATTTTTATTTATGTAATGGAATGCCTTTTACTAACTATGCCTTGATAAATATAAAGAGTTTCAAGACCAGGTTACCATAATTTCCGGTTGTTTGCATATGTGTTTTTCTCCTTTTTAATTTATTTTGTCATAATGCTCGTGTGAGTTTACCATCCAGCTCTTTGCTTTCAACAGAGCACTTGAACCCAACTAAAGTCTCACTGCAGCTGAGCTGTGAAGCTAAAGCTTTCATTTCTGGCTTGCTTTTTGACTTTAACAGCAGCTTCACTTTCACAAGTAAACCTGGACTTCCTTTAGTAGCTTGGTGTGTAAACTGTTCAAATGACTGTTTTATAGAGAGCCCCCAGGATTCAAGACAGGAAGAGAAAGAAGATCAGTCCCAGCCTGTAGTGGAAATGGCGAGCGGTACGGATCTTCTGCTCCATCGACTGCTGCCTCTTTTGACTGACATACTTTGCTTGACTGCCCTTTTGTGCTTTAATTTACGTGGATGCCTTTGTGCCTTACATCCGAATGCTTCTCATTTTCTACAGCGTTTTTTTTTCTGATTCGTTGCATATTTAAAGCCTGCAGGATGCATTTGCTTCTGTTTGAAGTAGGCCTACTGGTAACAAGAATGCCATCTTGGATGCAGTTGTTTCAAATGGCCATTTCTTGCTTTGAAATTTTATGTTATGTTTACAATGGGGTGATTTGTAAAGTGTAAGGTAATATGTATGTCTGCAAGCACACAGTTTGATTTTGACATCACTGCTGAGGCATGCTGACAGCTTTCAGGCTTTTAAATAAAAATAAACTCGAGGGAGACTCCAGCACCATTCTTAGTTTAGTTCCCATGTGATTAGTCACAGAGACCTCAGAGAGCTCATCTGCCTTTGTCAGGGAAGGTGTGATGTTATGCCAAGTCTGGAATTAATGCGTTGTGCCAAATAGGATCTCAGCCAAAACTCTTTCTCTCATAGGTCACAATGCTTTAACTGCAAGTATTTGTTGCTTTTGTGATTTCGAAATAAAGTGTAGTATATTGATGGTGCGATTTCACGCTAGGTTATAGTGTTTATAGTCCATCTCTGAAATTGCCAGATAATATGCTATGTGATTCTCTAATGTTGTCTTTTATGTTTTTCTCTCTGTTTGCTACATATCCTGATCATTAATAAGCTGGAGGAACAGCAGGTAAAACATTCTTTTTTCTCTCTTTCAAATCTACCATATTAGTGTCATGCTTTGTAGAATAGCCATTATGCAACATGAATTATAATCTCGTAGATTTTTTCTTTTCTTTGTTTTTTATATATATATAAAATATATATATATATATTTTTTAACAGTTTGTCTGGTAGTACTCCACCTCACTGATCTGTATGTTGTACTGGTTATTTGGTTTTGTGAATTCACAGAGATAATGTATTTACATTTTATTTTAATAATCAGGAGCAACTAGGTGCTTTTAAAGAGCAGACTCCAATAATTTTTCTCTTAAATATGTAGAAAAAAATAGTATAGAAGCATTCATTGGTTGTGGAAACACAGTGCAAACACTGTTGCTGTTTATTTAGTAAACAGTTCAATTCAGCCAGTGGTGGAACTGTTTCTGTTTTAACCAACCAATGACAGAAGGGAGGCATGGTTGTTTGTTAATTGCTACCCTTGTGAAAAAAGAAGCGCGCTTGAAAGTGCACTTAGTAGTGTACTCAAAAACCTGTTTTTAAAACCTGTACTTATATAATAAGAATAAAAAAATCCACTTTCATGACATTGTTTCTTAAGACTGTTAAATACATTTTGTTATTATTTCAAATTAAAAGTGTTAAAGTAAGTTTTACATTTTTGACATGCTTAAAAGAGATAACACTTATTTTGATGTCTTGACTCACATGTAAAATATTTAATTACAATAAAAAGTTGCTTCTTTTTTTTTAAAGTTGCAGTTTAGTGCAATCACAAATACATGACATATGCCTATATTTTTGTTATCGTGAATGCTTGTCAGTAACCATATTTCAAAAACAGTAGCAGTAATTATGAAATAATATTTAATTTAGTGGGTCAAGAAGAACTCTTGCATTTAATATCTAATTTTTAACTATAATACATTTTTATTTAATTGTAAATAACATAAAATAAACATTACAAGTATATTCATTTAATGGATATCATTTCCATAATAAATACTAAATAAAGTATGCTAAAGTGTACTTCTTTTTCTCAAGGTTTATGGCACAAAAACAACATGCTTCATGATTAAGTCAGATTTAAAAAAACACTTTTTGCAAGCAATCTTGCTCTTCAATTGTACCTATCAGCTCATATTTCTGTGTTCAGTGTGAAGTCCGGTTTCATTACAGCTGTTTGTTTTGTATGTTAGCAAAGGCCAGCAAACCAGTTTGTTATGCCCGTTGTCTTTCCTCTACGGTTGTCACCACAAGTGTTTTTGTTCCCTCCTTACCATGTGACAGCTTCCTTGAGAAGAGTGATATAGATGTTGTCTTTGCTTTGTGTAAATCTTCTGACCACTCTCTGCCCATGGTGAATGGGACGTGCATTAGTGACAGGCAAAAGCTTTGTTTCCAGCTTTAGCAGCAGGGTTTTCATCAGAGGGTTATGATCAACACTCGGACTGGAGCCGTGTAGACCCCCAGAGAATACTAGAGCAGGACGAAGACCTCCTCAGAAGCAGCTGGTCTGGACGACCGGTCCATTCCCATCATCGGCGGACAGCCGTCAGTCCAGACCGCACCAGGAGCCTGTCTCTGGAGAACGAGCCAGCTGCAAATTTCCTTGTCCGCAGCTCTGCCCTGGAAGACCTGACATCCGTCGGGGAGAGGACTGTAGAAGCCAGGGCTCCTTACAGCGAGACCCTTCAGGAAGAGGAAGAGCTGTCTTTTTACGGCAACAAGAGCCATGTTAAAGAAGAAACGCTTCCGGCATGGGCCAGCAGGGCTCAGACGACTCTTGCTGAATATGCACCTTCTGAAACCAAAGAACATAGTGTTTACAAAACTCTACCTCATGAACACATGGAAGCAACGGGAGAAGTGCAGGAGAAAGTCGATGCTACGTTATCAGCGGTTGATTGCAGCGTTATCGCTGCCGCCGAAGATGACGGAAAGACAGAAGCCACTCCTCCCTCTACAAGCACAATTGGCTCTCCAAAAGGTGTCCACGTCTCCCCGGCAAGAAAATCCCTGGTGCCGGTGGCTCAGTTCAAAGGTCTGTGCAGATAAGCTCACAGAATCCCAGTGAAGTGTCTCTTCCTTGGTTTGCCTCTACCTATGTTTTACAGAGCCGCTTAGCTATGCACCACTTTCTGTCTATAACGAACATCCTCCAAAACGAACGGCGTGCTGAGGAGAGCGATCTGTTGTCCTGCAATTGTTTGCTACACATCGTCATTTTTTGGGCACTCAGTCTCACTCTGTCATTCTTTTGTTCCCTCTGGTGGTCTTGCAGCCTGTTTTGCACCGACTGATGAAATCCATGTTTGCTGGCCGTGTTTCAATGAGTTCAGTTTGGCATGTCTGTGTGCATGAACGTGTTACTTGCATGTCTTCATAACACCAGCTGGTGCAGCGCTGCCTTAACAGATCCCCTCACTTTCATTTACAGCTTACGTTTCTCAAATGTTTCTTAAAAACAATAGAATTACGTAAGATCCAGTTAAAATTCGCAATTGAAGAAAATGAGCGAAAGGATCAGGAATAAATGTAGCAAACTGTAGTCAATTTAGCAAAGATATTCCAGGCTTACACTCTTAAAAATAAAGTTTCCAAAAGGTGTTTTTTCCGCAGCGATGCCATAGAAGAATTATTTTTGGTTCTCCAAAGAGACTTTCGGTCAACAATTCTAAAAAGGAGCACTTTTTCTTACTGTGAAGAACATTTTAAAATATAAAGAACCTTTTTCCATTTTAAACCTTTTGTGGAATGGAAAGATTCCATGCATTTTCAAGGTTCTTGATGGAACTGTAGATGCCAATAAAAAAACTTTATTTTTAAGAGTGTACGGAGGAAGAATTTTAAAGAAGCATATATGCATTGCCGTAGACATCTTATTTAGGCTTTCTACTTCTAAAGTAACATTATTTATATCCTTCATGGAAAAGGCAATATAAAAATGCATTACGATGAACTTTTAAATCCAAGATGGCTGGTCAGGTGAGAGAAATGTTGATTATAAATAAAAACCATTTGATTCAGTACTTAAAAAAGAATTTATAAAAATAGTTGTAGATCATTTGAAACAAACTATTTTATCCAGTAATTGTATGTGCTATGTATTTGTGTCACCTTATTAGCAACATGTTAACATCAAACTGCATTGAAATCGTTGTGAGTTGAGTCTTTAGTGTTACTCCCTTGTGTGGTTTAATAGTGATTTAGTAATGGTTAGGCAGTTCACTAGGTTTAACAACACATTTATTCACATGCTATTTCCGATATACTGATTGTATTCATATTGGTGCATTTTTTGGTTCTTCACAGCTCAGTCCAAGACCAATGGTGATGCTGAGAAGAGGGTGAGTGCTAATAGTTGTTTGGCATAATCTTTCTGTTCTCTTTCACTTTCATTCTAGTATTTTCTGCCTTTTATTTTGCTTTCTGTCGCTATTTGTACTCCATGGAGTTTTCATCTACTGTTTTGCTATTTATATAAAGACCCCTAAAAACAGTAAAGTCAGACCCTCCTCCCATAAAACACCTTCCTCCATCCCGAAAAAGACCTCCTCTAGTAGATCTCCCTCAGTGTCTTCCACCAGTTCTGGGCCCAAAGAATCCAGGCCAAGAGTGAGTACATCTGCTGGTGTCAGACCCCGTGTCCTGTAGCTTCTGTGGAGAGTGCTTTAACTTTGCTCCTGTTTTACTGGCCGTCTGTGCACTGTTTGCTGTGATTAATGGCAACTTTTTCCTCCTTCAACTAACTGACCAACATCTTATTCACACATCTTTGATGTTAATATTGGTTTAGGATGCAGCATCAACACTGACAACTGAAAATAGTCAGGATGTTTTTAGAATGGTTGAACTGCATAACTTCCGCTGCAGCTCTGTTATCATGCTTCCAGTGGATGGGTTCATAATTATTAAATGTGCTTTCAAAAAACTGTATGTTTGAGCAGACAAACATGCTATTTGGCCAACAATTAATTTTCCTTTTTTATTTTTTTATGAATGCTTCTTTAAATTATGAGTGCTTTTGTCCAGTAATATTCAACAATGGGCATACATGTATTGCTAGATAACTGTCATTTTGAAATCAGAGTGGCAAAACTCTTTGTATTTTTAAGGCAAATATAACATTTGTGTCTTTAAATAGTATTTTTACAGCTTTTGCATAATTTGTGAAAATTACAGCTTGATTACAGCTTCTTTAACTTATTTCAAGTTCTTTCAAGTTTTCTTCTTGGTAAACTGAATTTACACTAACTAAAAATTGTTGGTCATGTCACATTATTTTTACGCAATAAATATTGAAATATTTAATATTTAATTCACTGTATTTATGTTATCATAGTTTTCAAAATATTATTAGTATTTTTATTATTTTCACAGATCTTAGTCAAGGGTATAACAATAACATTTAGCTCTAAAAGATTTGAAAAGTAGAAAAAAATGTTGATCTTGGTAAAAATAAGTTCAACTCGTAAGAGACCTTGATATAACAAAGAATAATAATAAAAAAGAAATTATGAAAGTTTTAATTGTAAACCAACCCCTGTGACAAAAAAAAACATTAGCAGTTGTTTTGTTATCTATAATTTCATATAATATTAAATATAATCTATAATTATTAATGTATTTCTGTTTCTTTCTCTCTCTATATTTCTGTGTATCTCTAGGCTCCTAGTAGCAGTAGACCTCATGCTGCTGGTACAAAGATTCCTGCCATGACTGCGGCTGCCAAAAATGGAAAAGGTAATTGAGTTTCTTTCACAAAGGAGTTTTTAGGAATGAATCTTGTATATATTTTTGGAGAATGGAAGATTTGATTATGAGATTACTGCCATGTCCATAACCCTATACTGTTTCCCAGACTCTCCTAAGACCCCGGAGGCCAGCGGGCACAGCAGCCCCGGCACTCCCAAATCCCCTGCCAGCAAGGCTGCGGGTGGCAAGCCTCCAAGCACAGGAAATGAAATCAAGAAGGTCGCAGTGATTCGCTCGACCCCTAAATCTCCGAAGAACCGCTCACCCACATCACTGTCGGCCGCTGCCCCCCTCCCTGATCTGAAGAATGTACGATCCAAAGTCCGCTCCACTGACAACTTGAAGCACCAGCCTGGAGGCGGCCAGGTAATTCATCTTCAGTTGATTCACTTGAATGTTCTGTTTGCAGTTACGTTTGAGATCCAGTTAAAATCACATTTTTATGTTGAAATATGTGGAACATTTTTGCAGTTTAAAAATATATAAAATTTATTAAAAAAAGAAAAAGAAACCTAAACACTTAAATGGCAACAAATTAAGTTTTGAAGTATAATCGTGATTGGCTGTGCAAGTAATTTCAGCTGAAATTAATTAGCTAAAATGAGCTTTTAAGTCGACTCTTCCTATGTTCCTATGTTCTTCCTTTCACAGGTACAAATTCTTGATCAGAAGGTGGATTTCAGTAATGTTCAGTCCAAGTGTGGCTCCAAAGCCAACCTCAAGTATATGCCAGGAGGTGGAAATGTGAGTATTATCACCAAACTGTATTTGTCATTGGCTATCTCACTGTTTGCCAAATATTATCTAAGAAATTATACTGTACAGTGAGAATTGACTAATATATTATCTCTAGGTATTGTATTGGTTACATTTCCCAAGAATGGTAATTGTCCAGTTGTGCAAACAACCTAAAATATATGCCGTTCCATGTCTATCTTGGGAAAGCACTTATAATATGTCTTTATGCTTCATGAGAATCAGGGAACCATTTCAGCATTTTTGTTCATTGAAAACTTCCGAACGTTTGCTTTAAACTGGTATATATTTTTGATCATAAGTTGGACGTTAGTAATGTCCCTTCGCTCCAAAGACAATATCAAACACACACCTGGAGGTGGCAATGTAAGTTACGTTGGGGTAAAACATTATCCAGACCCGGTTCACTCCTAAATTTACCATTATTCTTTCATTCCAGTGTTAATTTTGGCAGGCATTTTTGATTTAGTCTTAGTCTTTATCTTGAGACGAAAATGCTTAATAGTCTTAGTAACATTTTAGTCATTTGAGTCTTTCATAGTTTTAGTCTGGTTTTAGTCGACGAAAAGTCATTGCATTTTTGTCAACTTTTAGTCATAACTTTTAGTCAAACTGCAGTTACCAACATTTATTTTGGTAGCTGTTTTATATGTAGTATTCAAACAAAAATAATCATCAATTCATCTCTCTTTAGACCAAATCAATTAAGCTTATGAGAAATTTGAATCAAGGATTGAATTTGGAAAAACTGGAATAAATGTAAATTTTTTGGTAGAGAATAGAGATACAAATTAAACAAATTTTTCAGATACAGTAGGTTTACTTAACAATAGGGCTGGGCGATATGGCCAAAAAAATTATCAC
>CM041809.1:16240938-16263438 GCA_023376895.1 Aspiorhynchus laticeps | reverse complement strand
TTCTTGAGATGGTTCTACACCTTCATTTGAGTCCAGCTGTGTTTGATTATACTGATTGGACTTGATTAGGAAAGCCACACACCTGTCTATATAAGACCTTACAGCTCACAGTGCATGTCAGAGCAAATGAGAATCATGAGGTCAAAGGAACTGCCTGAAGAGCTCAGAGACAGAATTGTGGCAAGGCACAGATCTGGCCAAGGTTACAAAAAAAGTTCTGCTGCACTTAAGGTTCCTAAGAGCACAGTGACCTCCATAATCCTTAAATGGAAGACGTTTGGGACGACCAGAACCCTTCCTAGAGCTGGCCGTCTGGCCAAACTGAGCTATTGGGGGAGAAGAGCCTTGGTGAGAGAGGTAAAGAAGAACCCAAAATCACTGTGGCTGAGCTCCAGAGATGCATTCGGGAGATGGGAGAAATTTGTAGAAAGTCAACCATCACTGCAGCCCTCCACCAGTCGGGGCTTTATGGCGGAGTGGCCCGACGGAAGCCTCTCCTCAGTGCAAGACACATGAAAGCCCGCATGGAGTTTGCTAAAAAACACCTGAAGGATTCTCTGGTCTGATGAGACCAAGATGGAACTTTTTGGCCTTAATTCTAAGCGGTATGTGTGGAGAAAACCAGGCACTGCTCATCACCTGTCCAATACAGTCCCAACAGTGAAGCATGGTGGAGGCAGCATCATGCTGTGGGGGTGTTTTTCAGCTGTAGGGACAGGACGACTGGTTGCAATCGAGGGAAAGATGAATGCGGCCAAGTACAGGGATACCCTGGACGAAAACCTTCTCCAGAGTGCTCAGGACCTCAGACTGGGCCGAAGGTTTACCTTCCAACAAGACAATGACCCTAAGCACACAGCTAAAATAACGAAGGAGTGGCTTCACAACAACTCTGTGACTGTTCTTGAATGGCCCAGCCAGAGCCCTGACTTAAACCCAATTGAGCATCTCTGGAGAGACCTAAAAATGGCTGTCCACCAACGTTTACCATCCAACCTGACAGAACTGGAGAGGATCTGCAAGGAGGAATGCCCAAATCCAGGTGTGAAAAACTTGTTGCATCTTTCCCAAAAAGACTCATGGCTGTATTAAATCAAAAGGGTGCTTCTACTAAATACTGAGCAAAGGGTCTGAATACTTGGGACCATGTGATATTTCAGTTTTTCTTTTTTAATAAATCTGCAAAAATGTCAACAATTCTGTGTTTTTCTGTCAATATGGGGTGCTGTGTGTACATTAATGAGGAAAAAAAATGAACTTAAATGATTTTAGCAAATGGCTGCAATATAACAAAGAGTGAAAAATTTAAGGGGGTCTGAATACTTTCCGTACCCACTGTATGTATGTATATACATACATGCATACATACATGCATACATACATACATGTGCATCTCAATAAATTAGAATGTTGTGAAAGTTTTTTCTTGTAACTTATTTCAAAAAGTAAAACTTTCATATATTTTAGATTCATTACATGTAAAGTAAAACATTTCAAAAGTTTTTTTGTTTTAATTTGGATGATTAGAGCTTACAGCTCATGAAAGTCAAAAATCAGTATCTCAAAATATTAGAATATTTAAATTTGAGTTTCAATTAATGACCATCCATACAGTATAAATTCTGGGTATCTCTTGTTCTTTGAAACCACAATAATGGGGAAGACTGCTGACTTGGCAATGATCCAGAAGATGAACATTGACACCCTCCACAAAGAGGGTAAGTCACAGAAGGTCATGACTGAAAGGTGTGGCTGTTTACAGAGTGCTGTATCAAAGCATATTAAGTGCAAAGTTGACTGGAAGGAAGAATTTGGGTAGGAAAAGGTGCACAAGCAACAGGGATGACCGCAAGCTTGAGAATACAGTCAAGAAAAGCTGATTCAAACACTTGGGAGAGCTTCACAAGGAGTGGACTGAAGCTGGAGTCAGTGCATCAAGAGTCACCACGCTCAGACGTCTTCAGGAAAAGGGCTACCAAGCCACTTCTGAACCAGAAACGTCATCAGAAGCATCTTACCTGGGCTGTGGAGAAAAAGAACTGGACTGTTGCTCAGTGGTCCAAAGTTCTCTTTTCGGATGAAAGTAAATTTTGCATTTCATTTGGAAATCAAGGTCCCAGAGTCTGGAGGAAGAGTAGAGAGGCACAGAATCCATGATGCTTGAAGTCCAGTGTGAAGTTTCCACAGTCAGTGATGATTTGGGCTGCCATGTCATCTGCTGGTGTTGGTCCACTGTGTTTTCTGAAGTCCACAGTCAATGCAGCCATCTACCAGGAAATTTTAGAGCACTTCATGCTTCCTTCTGCTGACAAGCTTTATGGAGATGCTGATTTCATTTTCCAGCAGGACTTGGCACCTGCCCACACTGCCAAAAGCACCAAAAACTGGTTCAATGACCATGGTGTTACTGCGCTTGATTGGCCAGCAAACTCGCCTGACCTGAACCCCATAGAGAATCTATGGGGTATTGTCAAGAGGAAGATGAGAGACACCAGACCCAACAATGCAGATGACCTGAAGGCCACTGTCAAAGAAACTTGGGCTTCCATACCACCTCAGCAGTGCCACAAACTGATCACCTCCATGCCACGCCGAATTGAGGCAGTAATTAAAGCAAAAGGAGCCCCTACCAAGTATTTTTAAGGTTAATATTATCCCCGTTTTGTTTTATTTTATTTATCATAGTTGATTAGGTACTTATGGGCCTCATGTCTCATGGGATAGTAAAGTGTCTACTGGATGCTCACTTCGGAATATTGTAGAAAGCAGTAGGAATTCTAGCAATTTTGCCTACTGTTGAATATTGTGAATTCAGACAAACCACTCTTCACACACGGATTTTCCACTTACTATATTAGGCAAGTATGCCTATCTGGAAGCAGCATTAGTCTTCTTGCTACCCTTTTCACATTTCCAGGGTTCTCAGAATTAGAAGTTGCCATAGTTGGGTAAACTTCTATCGTGGTAAATGAAAACTACAACAAATATAATTTTAGCATTTTCATTTACCCCAGTAGCAACAGAAAATTATCACACATTTCTATGACTTTCTAAAACAAAAACAAAAAATAAATAAATAAAAACAAGAAATTGATTACATTGGTTAGAAGAAAGATGTCAAATTTGTTGTCACTCCCTCAGTCACACAACACAGCAGCATTAACCAGATTTCTTTAATTCGTCAAGGTTATAAACAATATATAGCGCTATAAATGTAGATTAATCTTTCTCAAAATAAAATGTAAAAAAAACATAGCTAGATTAACAATGTTACTTTCATGCCATCAGTCTGTGAAAAGAGTCCATTAGTGTAAATTATTGAAAATAAATAAATAAACCTTTCTTTTCAGCTGGTGTCACCAAGGCCTTTTACTTCTTAGTCCCTCCCTTTCTATACCATCCTTTTTTAACATCCAAAAAAATCCAGATAAATAAAACAAGGCCCTTGCTTACATTTTATCATATTGAATATCTTTAGAAATGACACATCACTGAATTAAAACGCAAATACCAATCATGTTGACTTCAACAGAATCCATTTGTATGGTCTGTTCTACCATTGTCCCAGAAAACTCCCATAAAATTCAGGCAAGTCTAGATCTAAATCCCAAAGAAAACATGTGACACGTTCTTCAAAAACAGGCATGCAAAAAAAATAATGCACACACACATAAAAACATTCACACCTGCATGCCAAAACACACACACACAGCAGAATTCCCTGTCTGGTATGGCTGGGAAGGGCTGGGATGAGAGAAGAGGAAGGAGGAGGGTTATGTGTGGAATGCTCCAAACCCGGGCTGGTGTTGCGACTCGTCCCAGACTCTGTGCCGTCACCACTGGGGTCTGTGGCCAGACCTCCCTGTGCCAGACCCACTGGCTCCAGAGACCGCCCAGGCCAGTTTAGCTGCAGCACAGGGCCCATAATTACACAGATCAACCCCCTACTCTCTCTCTCTATCCATGATCCCTCCAGCAGGGGCTTATTCATCTCTGTTTTAAAACCTAGTGAGCTGCCTACATAGGCAGCATTTGAAGGCATCATACAAGTGCTTTAGTCAAATTCTGAGGCAACTTTGCATGTAATCTTCACAAAGAAGCTAATCCCATTATACTGTAAAAAATTACATATTTATATACAGTGTGTATAATATATACAAAGGTGACATATTATGAAAATCTGACTTTTTCTGTGTTTAAGTGCTATAAACGGGTCTGCGGTGCATCTAGAAAATGTGAAAAAGAACCTCCCAGTACATTGTTTTTTGGTCAGCCTTTCTCTGCAAGCTTGTGAAAAAACGAGTGCGTCACATTTTGCTCTGTAGAAAGGGGATCTTATTATAATACTACTGCCCCTTAATCTGCAAGTTTCCACCCACGACGCTGCCATTGTTTTCACAAGCAACAACAGTGTACCAGTTCTAATGCCATGGTGAAAGTTCGAGCAAAGCATGTTAACTGTTCTGTCGTTGGCTGCACAGTCGAGCACAGAAGAATATTTTGAGTATTGATACATTTTATTTATCAAAAAATACATTTGATTTATTTGCTGTGTATTACACTGCTGCCACACAGATCTATAACAACAAGTGATTTCTTTCCCAGCTGTTTACCTTCACAGACATAACCAACCACAATAAGACATGAAAGAGAACTTAGTTTAATACTCACATGCCATGTGACAGACGCTTTCTGTGTGCGCTCCTCGGATGTGTGCGCTCAGAAAACCGTTTATCAGAAGTTTGAACTAATATGGTTTAAAACACATGATTTCAGCGCGAAAGACATGATAATCAAAACCAAAAAGATGTTTTTTTGGCAGAATATCTGAGGTACGAGCTGTAAAGGCACAGCCCTATTCTGGAAACTAGGCTTTTTGAAAATTATATAATAAATGATCTATGGCGTATTTTGAGCTGAAACTTCACAGACACATTCTGGGGACACCTGAGACTTATATTACATATTGTAAAAAGGGGCATAATAGGTCTCCTTTAAAATAATTTAACCAATTTCAACTTAATTTTTTTCAGTTAAAAGATTCAACTTGATTTTTTTAAAAGAAGTGAAAAACAAAAAAATTAAGGCAGGAACCGAACTGAAGTTTTTAAGTTGAAGTAGATAAAAAAAAAAATTTATCCATGTATTGCAATAAGCTGAGTGGAAAAACAAAGAAACGTGAAGTCAAGAAAAAAAAAACAGAACAAAATGTATTTTTTATTTTTATGCTTATAAGAATGTGTATAACAAGGTGCAATGCGAAGTTGCATTGTGGTACTCTTGTGAACATGTGTCAACTGACACGGAAGAGAAGAAATTGTTGAATGAAGTATTTTTTTTGTTTACTTTATGCACAAAAAGTATTCTCGTAGCTTCATAAAATTAAAGTTGAACCACTGATGTCACATGGACTATTTTACCGATGTCCTTACTACCTTTCTTGGGCCTTGAACGTGGTTGTTGCGTTGCTGTCTACACATGGTAAGAAAGCTCTCAGATTTCATCAAAAATATCTTAATTTGTGTTCCGAAGATGACAGCTTTGGAATGACAGAATTTTTGGGTGAACTACCCCTTAAATGTCCCAGACAACCTCTGTAGTCCCATTTAGCTGCTTGTTATCAATCGGCTTTTTCAAGAAAAGTAAAAGCTTTTAAAAAATCACAAGGGCGAGTTGGTGATGTATTTTATGTCATAAAATAAAATGTGAAAATATCTTGAGCTTGTGTTAACCAGAGACCTTATTTCAAACTTTTAACCAAATTCCATTCAAAAAACCCACTGACGATGGAACTAGAATCGCTAAACTCCTAACTCGTTTCCAGGTTTAGGCCTACAAATATAACTGAATTCAATTGTTAGTCAAGCCTCACATGAAAAGCACAATTCATGTGCCACTATTTGTGTTGTTGCCAATGTAGAATGTTTCAAATCAGTCGAAGGCAGCTTGATAGATTTGGAATAGACCCAATGACATGCAGTACTCATTATTAATGTCATTCACTGCTGTTTTATAGATGTGCTACTGGGAATCACATAGCACAGTGTGTGGTGGGGTGGAGAAAATACTCGTTAAAATAACTGCTTATAGTTTTTGTTTGCCAAAACTCTGCTCTGCATTTTAGAAACAGAGTTGGACAGCACAAATGATCTCATACATCTCCTACAGCAATAGTTCTCAACTGGTGGGTCACGGCCAAAAAATGTGTCGCAGGTTTGGTCTGAGAAGCAACAATAAATGCTCATATTAAATGAACAAACTATAAAACCAAATATGTAATAAATCTATTTTTAAAAGGAAAGATGAAACACTTCCCTTATATTTAGTTGTTGATGTCATTGGCTGTGCAACCAAACAAATGGTATCTATTGTTTTTTACCACAAATTCATCAGCATAAGAAGAGGAACTGATGCAATCAGAATTCAAACGAATGTGGCCTGCATAAACACTAAGGCTCAATGTTTCTGAACATGTGTGCTAACAAATGGACAATGCCCAACATCTCTTTTAGATTATGAGTGAAATTTATGTTACTTACAGAGATGTTCTTGAGACTGAAGAGCTTAATTCCAGCTGTCATAGAGATCAAAGCAAACCTGAGTAAAAATCTGAAGCCGCTTTTGCATAACATTACTGAAAAAGAGACAGAACGTAAACCCTGTAAAGGCTATGATTAAAGCTGAAAGAGACACAGACAGCATAATGATGCTAAGTGA
The DNA here is from genome assembly GCA_023376895.1 of Aspiorhynchus laticeps. Lineage (NCBI taxonomy): Eukaryota > Metazoa > Chordata > Actinopteri > Cypriniformes > Cyprinidae > Aspiorhynchus > Aspiorhynchus laticeps. Next base: position 16,256,721 of record CM041809.1, on the reverse strand, counting down.
TCAAGGAATGTTCCAGGTTCAATATAACTTAAGCTCTAGCAACAACATTTGGAGCATTATGACGTTATGAAAATTTCTTAACAAAAGCAAAAGTGGCAGCTTCGGTAAGACACTTACAATTGATGTAAACTGACTTCTGCATGGTTTAAAAGCAGAAATATGTAGAGAGTTTATTGTTATGTTACTGTAACAGTGATTTTAGCTCACAGGAGTGAGCTGAAATTATTTTCTTGTGGTAAAACATTATGCCAAAATTCTAAATGCATTCACGCCTCTCTTGAGAGTAGTTAGCAGGCTGCATGACTGTGCAGCATTGCATAAAATGATAGCGCGATGATGATAAAACGACCCTATGAGCTAACATGATGCTAACTGCTCATTTGTGGCCTCTAAGCTTTCCATGGAAATGGCTGCACTGGTGAATAGTGTTGACAGTGTTACAATACGAGATGAAGTTTAGATAACATGTACGCAAGCGTGCAGAAAGGGTTACAGCAGGAGACACCGAGCGCCCCACCACTGTCTCCACAGCCTAAAGAAGACCGACGTTGTTTATCTGGGGTCAGAGGGTTGGGCCAGAGGCTTCAGTAGAAATCTACTGAAGCCTTCTCAAGGAATACCTCATCCTCCACGAGAGCAATGAGAAAATTATACACTTTTCTGACCGCCTGTTCTTTCCTCCCCTCTTCTCTCTCTCTTCGTTTTACCACTGCTGCTATAATTTCCTCTAAAGCAAAGCTACCTAAAATAACTTTAACCTAAAAATCTCCATCCGGAGACTTACTGGACTTCCTGGAGGTCCTCCTGGGTGGCTTGCCTGTTTCATTCAGGACTTTAAAGCTGCGAGGTGACTCCAGATTGACTATACAGATGCATAGAAACCAAAAGCCTCTGGTTTCCATGATTTCCATGATTCCAGGATCATTGCCATGCTTTTGTTGCCGACTTGCACACTGCAAAAACAAATAAATAGATAGAAAATCTGTAAAATATCTATACATCCCTTAAACATGTTTTAAATGTCAACAATTCACTCAATTTTTATATCTTCCACAGAATTTTAAGTAGCAACATTTGAGACAAAGTTGATGCTTTAAATGAAACATTACTGAGACTTCTGTGGATGTCTGAAAGTTCTGAATTATAAAAAGAATAACCTCTGGCTCCAAGCAAAAACATTTTCTTCTGCTGGCGAAGAACTGAAAATGTCTTTTTGGCAGTTTTTTCAATATTTTCAAATTGTAGGTCTGTCAGTCACATCCTTGTTTTCATTCATTTGAAATCTAATTTGCTATCTAGGTTGCCAACTATTAACCATTTATTCACCCAGTGAAATTCTCTTAAATTAGTCTCTTAAATAATTTTTTCTTAAATCTCTATATATTAAACTATGTTAGCATCTTTCATTAGAAATGTTAATGAGAAATTAGAAAGATTTCATGATTTGATTCAATTCTGACTTACAAGCTCTTGATCTGATTCGATATTGATTCATTTGGATCCACTAAAGAACATGACAATTTTTCTTATACGAAAAGAATCTCTCAACTAACGCTGTAAACTATACAGGGAACCTTGTCAGTTAGCACATTACTAAAATATTAAAGGTTAAAAGTTCAATTGCTATTTATGATATTACATTTAATAATCAACACTCAAATAAAAAAAAATTGTTGTATACGAGCGTTTAAATTGCACACAATGCAGTTTTTATAATATAACTTGATACAATTCTATACTACTCCAGTTCCTTGTTGAAAGTGTATCCCATCATGCATCACGTTCTGGAAATAAATCGAGAGACTTTTTGCCGAGATCTCGCGAGAGGTCACGGAAGCCTTTCCAATGTACGTTAAATATTAATATAATAATTAGATATTACAAATAATTTGGTAGAAAAACTGTGTTTTTACGTTTTATTGGTGCAAAGATGAGAAGTGGTTATATTTATTTTGTACAACATTTGCAACTGCTTTTTATCACTTTAAATTAGAAGCACCACAAATTAAATGATGTCATGTTATAGGGACTACTGAACAGACATTTAGAAGTTGATTTTAAAATGCAAAGTATTTCAAATTAAAATTAAAATAAAGCTATGTAAACACTTACATTTTTACAACATTATAAGTGTGTGTCCCATCAGGTAATGAAAAGTTCGACACACACTTGAGGTTTTCATCCTCACTTGAACACTTTAAATACGTCATTTAAGTAGTCAAGTGGTCAAGTGCAAAGACTGCAAGTGTGGGTTTTTGGACAAAGCCTAAGTCCGAAAGAGTTTCCGCAGAATTTCGTACCCGCTCACCAAACTTACAAACACAGACGTTCAGAAAGAAACAAAAGCCATTCGCCTCATTAGAAGTCAGTGAACCATCAGAATGATTTTGAAACTGATATTTCAAAGTAAATCAATAAATAAACAAAACAAACCTACATACAGTGCTTTAAAGAGCACCAGAACCACATTTATCGTTTGACATGCATGATAAAATTGACAGAATTTGATTCATAATAGAGACTTTGTTTCATATTAAATAAATAAAGCAAAGTTTTGTTTACATGTAAACTGAAAGTAGCATAAATATTAAGCTTGGGATTTAAGAACTGGTTTTAAAATGAATAATTGCGATTGATAGCCCATTGCTCTGTAGTTGCTGTTCAAATGTCACTGTAGTCCACGTTTGTCAAAAAGCATACTCAGCCTTTTCAGTCTCTAACTACAGCTTCACAGTCAGACTGCCACTGATTATAAAAAGGTAGTTAGAAGTAACCACAAAACCACAGAATACGATTGATGTCTGTTGAAACAGAGATGTCCATGAGCTCATCTGAACCAAACGTTGCGCCTCTCTGAATCTTGAGCTTGTGCACTGCAACACAAGCCTCATATTTCTCTTCGTGATCTCCCCTTCTGCATATCCATCAACAGTAGCGACCAGCGACTGCTTATACAGTCGTGGAAAAGAAAATACAAACCTACAAATTTAGGTTAAGGTATGCAGACTAAAACGTGGCGTCAAAAAAGACTGTGATTTATGATCTATGGTTACTTGCTGAGACTCACTTTGTGGTTTTGTTGTTACAGTATGTGCGAGTGAAACGACAGAGGACTGAGTCTCAGTATATTCAGCATGGAGAGCATGACAACTAACGCTTAGCAGAATTTAGTACTGGGTGATGGTAAAAATGGGAATATGAATAAAATATCGTACACCAACTCATTTTTAATAACTATGAAAGTGTGCTCACAAATCATATTAATTGTGCAATTGGGATATCCTTACATAAGAGAGCAACAGACTTTTTGCATTATGCTTAATATCACACTGGCAAGACTTCTGTTCTAAAATATCACAGTCCTACTGTGACATTTGCTTTTATACACTGTCCAGTGAACAAATTAATATTAAGCTACTTACATTTTAGAGATGATTAGTTACTTTGCTAGTTTTTGCTCTGACCATGAAAACACCTTTCAAGCAACACATACATATGTTTCCTTATTGAATAAATCAGTGTTTTTGTACAAATTGGTGAGTGAATGATTTAATCATGGTTGTGGCTAGAAGGGATACAGCTAAAACCGGAAGCTAACAATAAATTTAATTTTCTGCCTGTTAGATTAATGTCTAACCCTAAACCTACTATTCACAATTATTCAAAAACAGTAATTATTGTTGTACAGTGTGACAGAAATTACACAATATGGATGTGTGCATGCCCAGTAGACGAATCTGTATACCATCTAGCCTTACCCCTTTTGTTACTGATGAACGAATCTGTCTTTAAATGGTTGACGATGATTCAATTACTCGTTCATAAAGACAGTTGTCGCCACCTATAACACAACATCAGAAAAAAGGTAGAATTGAATAGGGAAATTTATTTTTAATGATAACTTATTAAATTATTAACTTATAATATATAAAGCAATACACTTAAAATAATTTGTTTAAAATATAATAAACAACTTTAAATGTCTAGATTTATATGTTTCCATCATTTTTTTATTTGATTGCCATTCATAAAGCCTCATGGGATTGTAGTTTTTCCCTCATTAAAGCCATTAAGTGCAAATAAAAACATGCTTCAAATACAATTTTGTAATGTTGTGATTCACCTCATAGCTGTTTGGCTTGTATTATGGCTTATAACGCTTAAACAAAGACTTTAAAATCCCTATGGGAAAAATAAATGGGAAAAATACCAACACCGATGAAAAATTGGCCTGGCTTTTTTATAAACCACCTGGGTAAATTTGTGTTTTATAGGTTTATCAGATTCAAAATCTTATTCTGGTGATGTACATATGCAAGTGTACTTGCATATAGTTTGTCGTAAAACTCGACACACACACACACACACACACACACACACACACACAGACTCTTCCTCTGTCATATGGAATCTTGTGGGTGGCACTGGATAGGCAGAGCGCTCTGGAAATAGCTCAGGAGCAACCCCTCTGTTTCTCCAACCCAGATTTCCTTTTCTGAGGTCAGCGCAAGGGCTGGAAGTGCTGTGCTGCAAACCTCCAGTCGCCATGGCCGACCGCAGCGGCTTCTCTCACAGCACTTCAAGGGCCCGGTGGCAGTGACCAGATGGCCCACCTCGCTGGAGCATCCCGAAGAATCTACACATTCACCAAGACTGTTAGACTGGGAACACAGAGCGAGGCCCTTCCCCTTACCCCTCCAACCAAAAGAGAATTGAGACACCCGTACCCCTTCATCTGAACGCGCAAAACGGAGGGGTAGGGGAAAGGGATTGGGCCTTACTTTCTTCTGTGAAACACAAGAGAAGATGTTCTGAAAAATATTCGTGCTGCTCTTTTTCCATGCAATGGATACATGGATGGGGACTATTAAAAAAAAACCATGTATAATTAAACTATAACAAGAAGTTTTCTTGAAGCCAATATATTGCCCTGAAAATGTTTTTAACAGTCATGGTGAAAGTTCCCTTTTAATTGAGCTATAAATAATTCTTTATGTGTTCCATTGAAGAAAGACAGTCATGGCAGTCAAAAAGGGTGAGTAAATGATAATTTTCTCTCTGAAAAGTGAGTCAAGCTAAACAAATGTAAAAGGAGGACACATTATCAAGAAAAAAAGGCAGTCTGCCTGAATGTTAAAATTTGAAAATGTTAGTATAAACTGGATGTTTCCATTTTTACTCAGGCCAATGTTTTTCAATCTTTCAGAGGACTTTACATTTCCTTTTCCTGTGGTTTTCACAGACAAGAACAGCCAAACCCAAATGTAGATGCTCAGCTTGGCACACTGAGGACCTGAGTGTGTTGGACAGACAAAGGCACAGAAGACAAGTCAGGAACATTTATTTGTATTTATTTCTTCTCAGTGGTTTTGCATTTTGCGGCCCAGACATACACTTAAAAATAAAGGTGCTTCAAAAGGTTCTTCAAGCGATGCCATAGAAGAACCATTTTTGGTTCCACAAAGAACCATTCAGTCAAAGGTTCTTTAAAAAAACATCTCTTCCTTACCTTTTTATAATCTGAAGAACCTTCTTTCACCACAAAGAACCTTTTGAGAAACAGAAAGGTTCTTCAGATGTTTATTTTTAAAAGTGAGGGAGGATATTCCTACTAGACAGATGATTTTTGGGGTTTTTTTGACAGCTGACTGACGTTGTGGTGTGGGTAGAGAACACTAATGTCATTCCCATATGTCTAAAGAGCAATGAACACTGTGTAGGTAGAGACGGTACTATTTTCCTGCACTAAGCAATAGGTTACATCTACAAATACCCTTACTCACCCTTTTAAGCTGCAATGTGCAATACTGGCACTAAACAAAAAACAATGCCTTTTATTGTATTGACAAACAGATAGTCTATAATATATTGTTACTTTTCTAAGCAATCTGACTTGGCTAAGAAGTCTTGGATAAGAAGATCTCTACTTATAATTCAGGGTCAATGACGTGACACTCATTTTTTGTCCTATCCCTTATTTATTAAAAAAATAATAATAAATAAAATGCAAATCACAAATACAGTAACATGAAAACACTTCTATGATGAGTGTGTTTTCATTTCTGTAATAATATCTATCTATCTATCTATCTATCTATCTATCTATCTATCTATCTATCTATCTGTCTGTCTGTCTCTTTATATAAACTGTTATATTAATTTTATATTACAATAATATAAAAGTAACAATGTTTTGTGGTGTCACAAAACATAATATTTATGAGCCAATCAGCTAATCATTCATTATAATTGTAAACATACATACATAAGTAAATTAATAAATAAATAAACAAACAAACAAATAAATAAATAATAGAAAAATTGCTAATAATTTTGAAAAAAAACAAAAATGATAAAAATAATTTATTTCTGAAAATAATTATTTATTTTTTACTTGGTTACACCACAGTCATTATATTCAAATTTGTCTTGAAAACTGTATATATATATATATATATATATATATATATATATATATATATATTATGAATTCAAAAGAGTACATTTCTATGACCTCTTCACTTGCATTTTAAAATAGATTTAATCCCCCCCCCCCCCCCTTTCTTTATCATGGGCACTCTCAGGGCCGGATTTATGCACAGGCATTCTAGGCACGTGCCTATGCTCGCTCGTCCAGGGGGGCCCAAACACAAAGAGTAAAAGAACCAAAACACCAGAAGACATTGAGCAAATAAATATAACAAACAATAGGGTAAAAAATGACAAACTATTTCCATGTTGTCCACCTTTATGTACAGAAATCACACTTTCTTTCGCCAGTTCTCTCTCACAGATGCACACACAGACACGCACTTGCGCACACACGCGGAGACGTGGACAGAAACTTGTCATCGCTGCCCCGCGAATTTATCAGTAAAATAGTTTCGCAGCTAAAAAGCTACATGATATTTCTCAGTAGCTAGGTTCTTGAAGCAGTTCAACTTAAAGATACCTGAGAGACGCACAGACGCAGGTATTCACACGCGCTTAATCTCTCTCTCTCTCTCTCTCTCTCTCTCTCTCTCTCTCTCTCTAATAACTACGTTAAACTGCATTAATAACTGAATTAGCCTAAATATCAATGGCCCAAGCCTCTGTTATTAGCTCTAAAATGACGTTTTGAAATTTGCAATGTAAGGTTTATGAGGTGCGCAATAAATTAGTTCAACTCACTGGAGATTTCAGGACAGAAATCATGACAAATGTCTTAAAATAATTCATCTGAACAATGGGTCTCATTCACTAAGCATGCGTACGCACTAATTTGTGCTTGAAATGTGAGTATGAATGATTTTAAGAACAAACCACGATTCACCAAAAATTTCGTACTAAAATTTATTCTACATTTACGAAAAATTATAGGAACAACTGAAACCACACTTAAGCAGAAAGCACTTACTCTGCACGGCCTTATAATCATCAGGGGCGGACTTACCCATTAGGCAAAGGTAGGCGACTGCCTTGGGCCCCCAAAAGCCAAGGGCCCCCTAAAATGCTTTTCATATACGAGATGCGCATTAAGCGCGGACACGCGAACGGTTGCTGTTTACGGTGTTTATTACCACGACAACCGTCTGCGTGTCTGAGTTGAACGTGCTTCTTGTGTATCCTGCTTGTAGCAAATTAAAATATTATGCATCTGACGCTGACTGCCGCGCGAGCGCGAGGTCTCTCTTTTCCAGCGCGTGCACACCTCTCTCTCTCTCTCTCTCTCTCTCTCTCTCTCTCTCTCTGTGCGTCTGCTCTGTTCAGCGAGCGTGTTTTTTCAGTTAAAACACAGATATGTTGTAATTATAAGTATAGCCGAAATCACAGCACAGCTATTGGCTTTATCTTATGTGTAGCCTATTTGATTTTATCATACGACGGCTCGATTATCAGGATTTTTGTGCAGATGAACATCTTGGAAGGGAGAGCTGGTTATGTCTTAATGGATCGCGTTTCAGTCACTATTTCATATTCATCCTGTTGTCTGACAACAGAAACAGAAAAAAAATATACCAATGAAAACAGTTTTATTGAGAATTTAGCTGCATCAAAATACAGTATGTGGTACAGAGCAGCAAACAAATGTAATAATAAATAATAAATGTAAATTTTGCATGTTTAGAAGAAGAGCTGCCCTGTCATGAAAATATAAACAGGTTTGTATCAGTAAATTGCTCAGTGCAAAGAAATAGAAGTAATAGGAACCTGGTATTTCTATGTTCTTTTTTTCATGTGTCTAATAGACATGAACAAGTTCTTTGAAAAACATCTATGACGTATGAAACATGTCTAGTCTTCATGCTCTATGTATGTTTACTATGGTTTCACTAATAATACACATATATTGCATAAAGCATCCATATTTGTCCATGCCCATGTTGATTAGAGTATTAAAAACTTGAAAAGTATTAATTTAAGGTACATTTAGAACAGATACAAATTTAAATTTAAATTACCTGATAAAGTACAGACTATATAATGAATGTGCATTTTCAATAATCCAGTCTGCAGTTTTTGTTCAGACCAATGCGAAAATCCACCCACATAAACCCGTTTTAAATAATAGAATAATTTATACTTCTGACTCAGCCCTTTTCATTAAAAAAACGGTTTAAAGGTTCAATTGTGAGGTTTATCATTTTATAATTTATTTTGTTTTTTGTTAAAACTTGTATCTCAACGGTAAATCAATTGCAATTTCCTGGTCTACAACATGAAAGAATAAAAGTGTCTGCTAAATGAATAAATGTAAATGTAAATGAAAGAATTCCATTAAAACATAGAAACATTGGACACAACTATGGGGCACCATTGTGCTGCAGCAAGCATCACAACAAAAAAGAAACTTCAAAGTTGATCTAGGTAAATTTGTGCAAATGTATAGGGCCCCATTCCTATATTTGCCTGGGGCCCCCAATTCACTAAATCTGCCCCTGATAATCATGTTAAGATGTTATATTTAATCTAAATACGACTATGATTACATTAAAGCATGTTTACTAAATAATTGTGTTATATAATCCATATACAAAATTATATAACAAATTTATTTAATAATACAATTTAATCTTGTCATCATACATTATCATATAGTGAAAGTGTAAGAAAAGTTGCATTTTGTTCAGCTGCGAGGTTTCTCTGAATAAGCCGTATGTAGAGCTGGCTCCCGAGAGGTCTGTATGAAAGGTTTTTTTTGTGTTTGAACTGGTGAGAATGGTACACTTGGGTGCAGGGACGGATTATGACGCAGCGGTGAATAAAGGCCCTGTATATAATATATATATATACATATATATATACACATATACATATACATATATATATATATAGAGAGAGAGAGAGAGAGAGAGAGAGAGAGAGAGAGAGTCATTATATATAGATCAGTGGTTAGACTGCATTAATAACTGCATTAGCCTGCATATCAATGGCTCAAGCCCCTGTTAGTAGATCTAAAATGACGTTTTGGAAATTGCAATGGAAGGTTTATGAGGTGCGCAAGAAATTAGTTCAACACACAAGAGATTTCAGGATGGAAACATGACAAATGTCTTGAAATAAATCATCATAACAATGTCTTGATATGTGGTTGTGACTCCAAGTCGTTAAAATTATTACAGAAATAATGCACTCCCGAAGGCTACGACGCTGATATTAATGGAATGGTCTTTTTCTGCATTCAATTTTTATTGACTGAACGCAATCGCTTATTGTGATAGAAAACACTGTAAGTGTTTCCACTGATAATGATTTTTTTTTTATTATTATTTTTGCTGGGGTGGTACTATTATATAGGCCTATTAATAAGGAAGGGGGGCCCAAAATATCGTTTTGCCTATGTCACGATAAAAGGTAAATCCAGCCCTGGGCACTCTGGAAATGGCCTTGCAAGCAACCATGCAGAACACCTTAACAAATGCATAGCAATTGCCTGGCAAGCACCCGAACTCTCTAGTATTGAAGCCACCACACTGTCTCTGAAGATGAATATTCATTCCCCCATCACCCGACTATGACACACTATCACCCGTGTCACACAGTGTAATGACCTCACTGTCAGCGAAACGTATGGAACCAATTTCACGCGCTCCCCTCTCCTCTTCCTGTGCGGATGGGTCAAATTGGCAAACATCTGGACCCTCCTCCAGCTTTACAACAACCAGACCCCTGCATATCGAGATGAAACGACAAAAACTGAGAAACCATAACCGCCTGACACATGCAGCAAATATGAGACAAAAACATGGGCAGGAACGCCTCACAACTGGACAAAAATCCCAGGCATGCGTTCACGCACACGTCACATCGCACTTTCGGACAATTATGATTATTTTACGGTAGTACAGGTCTAAGTGTACAGGTCAAAGATTTAATCAGTTATAACAGTCACTCTTTCCAAATGCAGATCAGCCGGACAACTAATGCATGCAAACGTAAATCAAGGACAGACAGGTTCTGCTGTTTGGCACACCTTAGATGCAGCTCTTGCCCCGAGGTAGATTCCCTCACACACACACACACGGCTCATTCTTTGGCCTGCTCTCACATGCTGTGGGGAGTGTTGGCTGCCTGGCCTCTCTGGTCAGGTCCGTTGCCAAGCCTCAGCCCAGAACTGTGAGGCCTGTGTTTGCCGCACGGAGCCTGAGCGCTCTCCCTCAACCTTGTTTCTAAATACACTGTGGCTTCATGGAACAGCTCTCTCAGCAGCTGGGCAGGCAGCCATGGAAAATGTAGACGCAACTAGAAAGACCAGGAAGAGGGAGGTGTGATTTTGTTTTCGGAGGTTTTTAACCCCCCCCCCCGCGCTGCGAGGGGTTATTTTCATGCGCTCATAAGCATTTCTGACAGCTTGTGATTTTCTTAAAGGTTTTAACACGTTGTTAAAGCCTGCCATCCCTTGAGGAATCTATAACTGTCGTTTCTGCTTATTGGGTTTCTTTGTTTGCTGTGGCCGTGTTTTGCCGTTAAAGCCGAGTCATTTGTCCAGGTGCTCCATTCATGGGCAAATTCACCTGATCGAGCCAAACCGAAACCAAACGCAGCACGCCGTCACGTTGGACGACATGTAAAGTAGCCAGCCTGAGAGCCGCGTTCAGCGTAACTGACATAGTATGTCATAGTTAAGCTCTTGAGTGCTATAATTATCTAATGAAATTACATACTGCTGATCTGGCAGAGTGGGTGAGTTAGATTTTGACACCCCACCTGACTTTCAGTAATATAATGACAGCCTTTCACGCTAATGATGTGTTTAATATGTTTATTTACTACGGCCCTTTCACTTTAATGACATAACAGAGCACTCCAGCAATGCTACGACAATATGCACTCCAGGATTAAATCTGCTGTATAGAATGATGACGTTAAAGTATGATTTTGAATTTGCCAGTGGTGTTTGCCAAAAATGCAAAACTCTCCACCATGATGATGTTAGGTTATAAAGCCATTTAAATAAATGAATGCGAAAAGAAAGATAGAACAGCTAACAATTTATAATAAAAATCAAACAATTAAACGCTAAAATTACTATAAATAAATAAAATAAAAGCTTATCATTTATAATAAACAACCAAATAAACACTGAAGAATTACTCAAAGTTTGAAAACAAAAATACTTTGTCAAAAAAAAACAAAATAATTCTAATAGTTTAAAATAAATAATTACATACATACAACCAAAAAACAAATACTCATAACTAAGAAAGAGAGAAAGGTAATCATTTATAATACATAAACAAACAAATAAATTCTGATCACAACTATGAATGAATAAATAACGCTTTTAGTTTATAAATAATTTATAAATAAGCAAATAAATAAATAGCAATAACAACTTCAATAAATAAATAAATAATGTTATTAGTTTGTAATAAATAAATAAATAAAAGAAAAAAGAAGAATGCTATTAGTTTGTAATAAATAAATAGATAACAAATGCTGATAACAACTGAGAACAAAGAAAGATTTTATAATAAACAAATACAGATAAGAACATTCAGTTTGTGTACATACGTGCTTTTTGCGTAGGCATAGGTTTAGAATAATATGTTGTAATAAAAGTAAACTGTTATGAAGAAGCCATTTAAACACGAGGCTTGTTTATGATGGAGTTTACAGATGAGGTCACTCCAGATCCTGATTAAAGAACCTTCAGACTCACAGTAATTGCAGGTGCAGACAGAGCAGTCTGGGATTCTGTGGCCGGTCAAAGAGTGATTCAGTCAGTTAAGAAACTGACGGAGCCATCATGCTAAATTCTAATGCAACAAGTCGACAGTGAGCTGAGATCACAAGCCTCCTGGCCTCCTCTTGGCAGCTTATCAAAATGTTTGATGGTGATGGCAATCAAAATCTAATCAACACAGTTTGGAGGTCATCCAATGAAACTCCTTAATCACTCACTGCCAAATCAAAATAAAAGCAGCACTAAACCACAGCTAATCAAACAGGTATCTGAAGTAAATCAGAAACCGACTAAAACATATTTACACAGACGTTTTCCGATACTGTAGGATTTCTCTGGTGTTTTGTTAACACAGATATTGAGTGTTTGGAATAGCCAACCCTGATTTCAGGAGAAAACCTAACTATTTAACGAGGTGGTGAATTCATATGAATTCGTATAATGTAATTTGTATGAAAACATTCAGAAAAAACCTGAAACCAGCTAAGAGGGAACGTTCTCAGAATGTTCTGGCAAGGCTTTCTCAAAGTTATGAACAAACATTCTTCCAGTAACGTTGATAGGCGATTCGTTAAAAGTTCTCTGGTCTTTAATATTGTTCTCAAAAACGATATTTATTCATCATTCACAGAACATTTTATCCTGAAACATTGTATATATTACATGTATGTATATATTTATTTATAGTATATATATTTATATATACAGTATATGGTCTTTTTCATTTTCATTAATTTCACTGTCTTCTTCCATTAAACTTGTACCTCCATTAAACTTGTCTGTAAATGGTATGCTTTATTAATGTGTATACTGAACTTGGTCCTCCAAACTTTTTTGCGCCAAGTAAATTTGCTTTAGAATGTCCCGTTTATCATTAGACATCTATCCTGTTACCAATGGGTTTATAAAGTCATTAAGTTAATTTTGACTTGTAAAGTCATAATTTCGACTTTTATCTCATAATTATGATTTAAATTTAGACTAAGTCAATTTTGACTTTTCATCTCGTAATTATGACTTAAGTATGTCATAATTTCGATTTATGGCATTAATTTTTTTCTAACCTGGTGGATATGAGCTTCAATAGAGAAGTGACAGAGCAAACCTCAAGAATAAAGGTAAATTATGTGAAAAATAATGCTTTTTTTAAAAAAACAAAAAAACAAAGCATTAACACTTTAGACTGCACCCCATAAACACAATCAAGCCTAGAAAAAAAACAGTCAACCATCCCTTTAATGTGAACATTATCAAAATATTCTTAGAATATATATTTATTTGCTGGGAAGGTCCACCACTAATCTGGGAGGCATACTTGTATGAATATAAAACCATACAAATTCCTACAAATTAGCCAGCTATTCATCTATTTCTTCATTTATGTGACAAATAACCCGGAAGTAATATAAACCAAAAAAAAAAAAATTAACATTCTCTCAGACTAACAAAATTTTATACATTTTTACAAAAAATTTGCCACCAATTTGCCAAAAACTTAAATAGTTACAAATTTCCATATGAGTGTGTTGGAATATATACCATATAGCAAAACTCAACTGCTTGATTGTTTATATCTTTGCAAAATATAAGCTATATTATCATCCAGCTCTAATAAGCAAAACATGACTATAAGGCATGAAGATATTAAAAAATTATAAACATTAGCATCATGATTGTAAAGCTTCTCTGAAATGATGTGTATTGCGAAAACCATAATGAATTGGGAAAAAAGGTTCTTAGCACCACTCACTTTGCATTAATGAAAAATGAATGCAAAGTGATAAGGTCATGTGACAGCAGTTTAGCATATTACGGTTTAAAACGTATCTTTGCATAATGTGTTCAGTTTCACCTGTTTAACCAAAGCAACTTACAAATGAGGAACATTACAACCAATTTATCATATCAATCAAGCTAAAGCAGAACACAAACTACAGAAGAAGTTAAATGCACAAAATGTATGCAGCATGCTAGCATTGCCTTCTGAGTCTTTGCTGCTCTGTGCATAAACGTCTGGTGGCTTATTTGTCTAGGAGTGTGCGGTTCAAACTGCGCACCAACTCCTTGTAACCCTGACTGCAGCGCTGCATGAGACGTGGGTTTGGCGCTGTTTGATCTCTATAGGAGGGATGCAGAGGGCTTCCTCTCTAATCTCGGTCTCTAAATGAAGGTCGGCACTTCAGACAGGAGATCCAAGCGGACATAAACCCTGCAGGAGGTGCGCTGTTGGCACGGCTAAGGGAGGTGCGCTTCTCTGTCTAGTGTCTCGGCGTACAGGTGTACCCACATCCAACTCACCACAAGCAAACATGCATGTTTCTACACTCATATAGTAGAAATACAGTTTTATTAAAGAGATGATCTCAAATCAGCTCATCAGTACCATGAAATAAACCCAGTGTTGTATTACTTTAATATTATTTAATTTTATTATTTTATCAGGTGTTGTATTATTTTTATTATATATTATATTTTTATTTTTAGTGTTGGGACTTTAATTTGAATAAAATGAAAACAAAGACTTTCATATCACATGAGCCAATATTTTATTCACAATAGAACATAAATGTTTAAACTGAGATATGTTTACACTTTTATCCACTAAATGAGCTCATTTAAAATTTGATGCCTGCTACAGGTCTCAAAAAAGTTGGCATGGGGGCAACAATGGGCTGAAAAAGCAAGACATTTTGAAAATATTCAGCTGGGAGAACATCTAGCAACTAATCAAGTTAATTGTAGGGATGCACGATATTATTCGGACAGATAAATTATCGACCGATATGGGTGAAAATGACATCATTTTTATTGCTCCGATAAATAAATGAAATCCGATAACTAGATCCGATAAAGTAGCTTGCTAGTAAATCAATCAGTCAGTCTGATTTATCTGAGATTCATCCGCTTTCCGAGCGCAAGTGACTCTCAGCTCGTGTCGCGCTCATTACGTCATCATCTGTGAACATGTCTTCGTCTGTCTGGAAGTTATTCGCGGTGGCAGAGGAGGACAATGCCATTGCTATTTGCAACGTAAGCAAGGATTCTGAGAGGAGGAAAAAAGGCATCAAGTTTTAACACCGCAAATCTTATATCTCACTTGAAAGGTCGTCATCGCGGCGAAGCTGTATTAAGGGACTTTAAGCAGCCTCCACTGTTGGAACGGCAATGGTATTCCAACGTCATATTGCGCGTTCGCGACTTCAACTGCTACTTCGTGGCGTTCTACTGTAACCGTCTACTACGAGAGAACAGCTGCTTTACCTGCATTCAGCTGTTGCTTAAAGTCCCTATATAACTTCCTCATCCTCATGCACTAAAAATGTTGAATAGATGCATTTCTTATGCATGAAATACTTGAATATAAATTTGTTGTTAATGAGTTGACCGTTCGCAAAACCCGCCCACCCTTAGTTACTGTTGCTATGCCCGACATACAATGCCGCTCTCACACTAACGTTACACATGTTCTCACGCAGTGAAAAATACATCGCAGAGCAAAGAGGAAACTGACAAAACACCGACAGAGAAGACAGAGCAGGTTACTTCTGCTATGAAACAAGGTCTCAGGACCCTCAGCTTTTAAACTGTCATTTTTAAAGAAATTAGAACAATAA